>NQII01000418.1:43053-86063 GCA_002778355.1 Clitarchus hookeri
GGGGGGGGGGGTGCAGCTGAAGCTTAGAGCTAACAGGATTGGGTTACCTAGTAACTGATCAGTCACACGTCGTGCCTCTTCTATGGGTGGAAGGCATGGGGTTAGGTGCTAACAGTCCACCTCGACAAAACAGGAGCAGGTGATGGTTTCCCTAACTGAGGTGTGCCCAAAGGCGAAAATGTCACACCGCGTCAGTCCTGTCACTCCAACCAGCGAATCTCACACGGTGGATGGAGTGGGTTAGCTGACTTGGTGTGGCTTTACCTCTTCGTCATGAGTCGCTCAGACGTGAACAGATCACTCTTCATCAGTCCTGGCACTCCAACCAGCGAATCTCATGTGGTGGATGGAGTGGGTTAACTGACTCGGGTGGTCTACTCGCTTCCTTGTGAAGTGTACCTAGTAGGGGGTCCTACTGTATGTATGCACCAAGAGCATTTACGCACTGGGTCCACAGTATGGAAGGCTGGCGAATGTGTGGTGTTTTTCTGACATACATACTGCCTGGTGAAGGGAAGTTCACAGTCAGTAATGGAAATTGATTTAAAAGCTGTGATCACGTACCTCTCCCTTGAGAGATGGTGCTTACCAGGTTGCAGATGGGTTGGAATTTCACCTTAGAATAAGAACACTGTGGATAGCCTCGAACGTGTATATTCAAAGTAGAAAAAAAACCAGTGACCCGTACTATCTTCTGCGCTCCCATGATTCCTAAGCATCTGGCGTTAGTTACGTTAAAACAGTTGATGGGGACTTGTTGGCACAAGAAACTACAGCAAATGAATTAGGTGGTTGTGAGAACAACTTGGACTCAACTGTAGACTAGATTGTCCTGAAGGTACTCGGGAGTCACTATTAAAGTCAAAGTGGTGAGTACGTATAAGGAGGTGGGGGTGAAGAGTTCTTTAGGGGTAGCTGTCGCTGGATCTGGAAGACTTCTAGAGGCTGTTGGTTCATCATGAGGGAGACTGTTGTAGTAGAGAGCTTTATCACGAGCTGTGATAAAGCAAGCTGCAGAGAGTATGAAACAACTGGCGTTCTTGGGGCGCGTCTGGTCTTATATACGACTGTCCGGCGCATCCTTCGGTTTACTTCAGCCATCTGGCATCTTTGGCAGGGCAGCATGTCCGTTATCCAGGGGATCAACTCTATTGCTATTGAAATAATACACCTTACTGGTCTGTAGATATTTTATTTATTGTCTCATTCACCCTAAGCCACTTTATCCTGGACTTCAAATAGGATACAGTCAGTACTATTTTCAAGGGCTGATTCAAAACCACTGGCTCTGGATATACAGTGAAGTTTACTCAACAAATAACATAAAAAATACAACTATTAATTGAAATGTCTAACTTGACATCAGGTCATGAAGCCAACACAGCAGCGCTAAAACCTGCCGAGAGTTTCCCAGATTCTGCTGTGGTTTTAGGATGACGACCCGGTATGACAGGAGAATGTTGGGCGAGGTATTTCAAGAAGGAGAAATGGCATGGCTGCACAACCCAAGATGCAAAAAATGTACTGCTCGAAGCTACAGAAATGTTGGGGAGGCACCTACAGGATTCTAAAGATTTAAGTTGAATTTAGGATACTATAATACTGAAACAATGGTATTGGTGAAGTATAGCACAATCAAAATCAATATTTAAATTATTTTTGTTTAGAGTGTTTAAAAAGAACGAAGTAATACAACAAACCATGTAAGTTCAAGTGAAGACAAAAAAAATATGTTGGTCTATATTCATATAAATAATTGTGAACTCAGAAAACAGTAAGCACGTGTAAGTTTGTTCACATGCTTTGTTGTTGTTGACAGTCAAGTGACAGAATTTAAACAATAATGGTGGATTTTTTTTATATATGCATTAGTTCTGCAATAAACAAGATTAATGTTACTTGCAAAATATGTACTCTTAAACCTAGTTCATTCAAAAAACAAAATGTAGGCTAATTGATTATTTGTGCTTGGGTGCTTTGCTACACATTTGGGTTGGTATAAATATATTGGTTTACGGACAGGAAAATTCAAAATAAACTTACGTCACAGAATTATTTTTACATAAAAATGTTACAAATTAACTTATAAATACAATAGCACTTTTTTTATAATGAATCTGAAGGGAACACTTTCTGTGTTCATATGATCACTTCATGTGTACACTTGTCTTGAAATAACATACAATACTGATACATATACCAAATTTACATATGCAGAGTTATAACTGAAAAACATTATTAAAAGAATTGAATGTAAACCTAAGTCAAACTGAAATACGTTGTAACCTGTTTGAATAGTTTTTCAAAGGACCAAAATAAAAAACTGATGCATGTTCACAAGCAATGCATGCAGACTTGATCTTCATCCAGACTTCAACATCTGGTTTGCTGGTGTGGGTGGGTACAAAATGCCGCAGCAAATAATAGTATAAAGATGAAAGAGCAGAGTTAAGTTTAGAAAGGCAAACTAACAAGAATTTTTTGAGATAGAAAATCCACATATTGTATGTGTTATCATAGGGTCCTGGTGTGACACATACGTCTGTTGTTTAACAGGAAGTGGTTGAAGAGGGAGTGTGAGGAGGGGGAGAGAGGGAGAGAGGGAGGGAGGAAGAGGGAGAGAGAGAATGGAAAGGCTGCTTTACCACCCTCGCCTTGATGGGTGAGACTGTGAAAACTGTCGCTTGCCCCGTTGCTACTTCCATTCACCCCTGCCAACTGAGACACTTCATCCGCATCAATGTCAAGCTGGTAGATGGTTATCTCAGCAGGGTGGATATTGAGACAAAAACTACAAACTTTGTTTGAAAAAGTGGATGGTGCGCATATTTTTCAACGAGGCTTTGGTTTCCAGATGCACCAATTATTTATACTGAAGAATAAGGCAACGTTTTACGTTTGTCAAATAGGTGGAAAATTATCTTTGACTCTTACATTGGCAGGCAAAAGCACCGATTCTGTCAACATCAGCAAATTTGGCAGAAGCTGATTCGAATCGGCACAACTCTACATAGTATGTTTCTAACAGTTTTGTTAGTGTGTACTACTTTCTAAGTTCTGTTGTACAGTCGGATGCAGTGCTCCATAGGAAGTCATTCTTTACCTACCTTCATAATTAACACAGGTGTAAAATATATAAACTAAAATGTAAGTGAAAGATTTCTCAACTGTTTAAAATACAGGTGAAGACAATATTATAGTCTATTCATGGTTTCTTCACACTTTTTGAATCACACCTTAGAAAAATCACACCATGTATGACGTACTTGGTTCTTTCCTAAATACGGCATGCATCACAATTGTTTTAAAATTCTGTTATCAAAGTATTTTTTTCTTTGTTAAATATAATATTACTTATAGTTCAGCTATAAATTAAAATATATACTTTATATTTAATATGAATAACAAAAAGGGAGAAAATAGGTGTGTTGGTAATGCCTAGTAAGAAATAGTTATTTTGTAAAATATTATTAAAGTGACTGCACACTAATGCAATGTGCTGCCCTCTGGTGTAATTTTCTATACTTACTTAAACTTTGTTTGCATGAGGCAGAGAAATATCCTGACAGTAGAACTTGAACAGGGTTTCAGAAAAGTTGGAAGTAACCGTGAATGGAATATAACATGGTTTCATTCTATAGTCCATTCACTATTTCTTCAAATTTTTTGAAACTAACCTTTAAAAATCACCCCAGGTTTACCATTTCTGTCTGCGTTTTAAACAAATTATATAAAAGAAACTTTTATTACTGTTATTAACATTAAATTATTCTAATTTTGATTAAATTAAACTCTCTTGTATATGATTTCCAGATTATAATGTGGCACTCAATGTAGTTTTTATTTTTATTCTTCTGGCGACAAATACTTACTGTTATCAAATAAAGTTTGTACTTTTAACATACCTGGTCAAGTGACAAAGTTGTGATCATGTTTTTAGTTCAGGTCTAAATAAATTTCAACATGTGTAATTTTGATTGGATGGATGGAGAGAAGTAATTAAATGGTCGTTCAGGATGCCTTACAGTGGTTGCGTGTGTGAAGGCAAGTTTTGGACGTACGAAGCTTGTTTCCAACCGTGAACTATGTTTATGCCAGGTAATTATTTGAAGACCAGGTCTGTTTATACATCACAACTTTGTAACTTTCCTCTAGGTGTTTGAAACACATTTACTTAATGCGCTTACCCGTTTCAGTGAATTGGATATTTACAAAAGCCTAAATAAATTTATGAAAGTGCTAAAACTCAGTCAGGAAAGAAAAAAACCAATAATAAAACCAATACACCCTTGGCTCGGGAACTGTAAAAAATTTGGTTAAGAAAAATAGAGGGAATGGGTAGAAAAAGTGTATGTTGCATTTATTATGGCCACAAATGGTTGAGATTCTCCTCGAGTACTGTACTACAGTAAAACCTCGTAATTTGAACTCGGTTGACTAAAAATTCTATGCAAATTGAAGCTGTTGCTAGCCCTTGAACATAGGAATGGGATTTTACATGCTTTGGAGTTCGGTTAATTTGAAATTCCACACAATATGTAATTTATAGTAAAATTTCCTCAAAGTGTGTGTAAAATTCATATAACTTATAGGTGATTAATTGATTATATTTTAATAAATTTTTTAGAATTGTCAAAATACGAATTACTAAATCACTGCCATATTTTGGCATCTGTTCCAGAACGATACAATCCATTTGCACACTTTGGTTAGAGACGTTCACGAAATATACAAACATGCTTTATGTAACGAATTTCACTAAATAAATAATATAAAATATGTAAAATTGCCCTAAAATTTAATATTTGGAATTTTAGGTAATTTTTCTAAATGAAATTATAACTAGAAATATTTCAGACGTCAATATTTCTTATATTGCAGACACATAGATATGTATTAATTTCATTTATTTGGTTTGAAATTTATTAAAAGTTTGTTTAAACATCAGTGATTTTATATTTTCAGATGTTTTGGCTATGTTTCACCTTTGTGTGATGTCTTCTTTTTTGAGGTAAAATTTCAGAGTCTTTAGCGAAGCGATGGCACTCAAAATTTGGAAGACTAAAGACAAGGTTTGAAAAAAAAAACAGTATTCTTTTAAAAAACCCAACCCTCTTGGGTCTTATTCAAAAACCCAGAATTTTTTCAAGTTTTTCTGGGTTTTTAAAAAAAATCCAGGCTAAATATAAACACGTACATTCTAAATATTTGGTTTGGATATGTTTACCTTGACACTTATATTTTACTTTATTTAGTCAAATGCCTGTATTCATACATTGTTAATAAATATTGGAAAACATTTTTTAATAATTTCTGCTAAATATTGTGTGAAGGAAAAAACGGGTATTATAGCAGTTTATGTAATGTAGCTAGTATTATACACAACATGTACACTATGTTATAACAACTGATATAACAACTATCATGTTTTTTATGTCAAATATCACCATAACCTGCAATTGTGTTAAGTTTTTGAAAAACTCTTTTCATAAGTTGTGTAAATAGATATCTGTGCATACAAACACATGACATTTATTGTTTTGAACACACTTTTTTTTACTGAGGATCACAAGAATAAATCATTATGAACGTGCTAAAGAGGTAGTGAGAAGAATAAAAGTTTTCCATATAGAAACAAAAATGTATTCCTCAACATTGCAAAACATTACCCAAAAAACAAAAGGAAGATATAAAATTAATGCTTAACAATAACAAGTGCCAGAAATTCGGACTGCATCAGTCTCATTCTCACAAATATCGGCAAGTGTAAAGTCTACTTTCTTAACTTGGTCATTTTTTTTATTAACAAGCTGTCAGCTAATCCACTTGCCATTGTAATGCTAAACAAATTTTAAGGTATTTAACACAGACTGACATCTGTCTTTAAATTTGTAGGTTGTAAAAGTAAAAATAAAATAAAAAACCTTGCAAAAATGAAATATTTGTTAACTCTTTTTTAATTTATTACAGACAGCAAATTTGGGTTAATATTTGCGTGACAGTATGGACGTTGCAGCTAAAATGTTAAGACTGGAAATAAAAGTAATTTGGGGAACTTGCTTGACAATGCACTTTCATTCGCCAACAAACTCACCAACGACTTTTGCAAAGAAGTTATTCTCTGCTATTACTGATACTAAACAGCTCGAGTTGGAAATATATGGTGTGCAATAACGTAATAATTGCTAAAAAACTACCCCCGTGCGTCCCACTTTCTTCATTTTATTAATACAGTACAGTGTCAAAACACGAAAAAATCAAAAGAAATAAATTTTACACAAAAAAAGTTTTTTTTTTCTTTGCTAGTAATGTTTTGGGGGTGCGCAAACAGATGGTGTGACAGGACGTGTTGTGAGCAGAGAGTGTTCAACACAGGTAGCTGCATGTTCGCCTCTTGATCCTGTCTTTTAAAAATTCACTTTTCTCCTATTACTGGCTAGAAATGACACGGCTTTGAAACATATTTCGTCAAATTATTTGAATAATAATTCAACAATACCCTGCAATACTTCTGTAGGCTTTTGGAATTAATATCAAGCATGTATAAAGTTTTACTGTTAACGAAAGAAAACATCACATAGTTTATAAATGAAAAGTAAATATTTAAAATTTAAGTCATTTTCCCGTAAAAGGATTCCTCGATGTTGATATGAACGCTGATTAACAGCAAAACCAAACTAAAATTGGGCTGTAACTGCAGCGCCTGACCAGACATTTTGTTAAATGTTTGCTAGAAAAAATGTTATTCATTCACGAAAAGAATTTTTAAAAGATAGATGTGTTATGATTAAAATAATTCCTCAGAACTGCATATATGAACACAAATTCCCGTCAAAATTTGCATAAAAACGGGGTTGCGTTCGGTTAAAGATGCAGACAATGACGAGATAGTTTTTTTTTTTTTTTTACAAAAATAACACTATTCATAGGGGCACTTGTTTTTCACAAAGTACAAAATCAAAAGATTTTCACAAAATATGCTTTACTTATTTTAAATCGTGAGACAAAACTAATGCTACGTGAAAACCAAATAGTTCTGTAAGATTCACGTGTGAAGTAGTAAAAATGAAGTCGGTTCAAGCAAATGATTGCAAAAGTGTGGGTTTAATCTATCACAAGATGGAACGACATTCAATAGTATCAAATGAGACTAAAAAAATGTATAATGGCGTTTTCTTAGGTTATCGGAAAACGTTGAAACTTGATGTTTAAGTTTTAGGGATGGCAATCGAAAGCCACAATAGTCATATTTAAGTATCAATATATTGAACAGCAACGAATATTTTACATCAATATATCACTGTTTAAGTATCAATATTTCTTATATTGATATATCAATACTATTAAATAAAGTTTTAATAAAATAAAGACAAAAAGAATAATATTTGTGGTAAAAATTACTTTTTGAGCATACTATATTAATTTTTTAATTTCAATGTAAATATTTGTTGTCCTGTTTTGGTATTCGCGGTTTTGAAAAGTAGAGTTTGTGTGTGGTATAAACGCAGTGAAAGTAAAGTTTCGCAGTAGTATCTCTAAAGAAAGGTTTGTAATTCAGATTTCGAATCTAATGTTAAAGTTTTGTATGCGGTATAAACAAAGAAATTTTGGTTTAATTCGTAAATATTGTGGGAAATATACTACTTGCATATGTTGAAAAGCAAAACAAGATTTTTGAGTAATTAAAAATAATGTGTCTAAATGCAGTGTGTTTATAGAATTTTGATGTAAGTACAAAAATAATTAGCCAGTGTTCGTCGCTCAAGAAGCCTTTGGGTCCCCGATGCCTAACGTCCACCACGGCAAAAGCAGTTAGTACTTTGGTATTTTTTCCGCCCTTACGGCTCCCCAACTTGCTGGGTACAGACTCGGACAGTGTTTGTATATTTTTTGCCGATTATAGACTTATTTATTAAAACACTTAGAGACCAAGTTATTTCCCCCTCCCCCACTGTTCGTTCAAAGGAGCAAACACTGCATCAAAAGACCACAGACACCGAAGCCGCATCAGTGGCAGACCAGCCTCTCCCCAGGTAGGAACAATAGCTCACCCCTTGCCCCTCCCTGTCGCAGAGGACAACAGCCATCTTGGTAAGAAAGAGTACAATTTGCCTCCAAAATTTGCCCCCAGCAAAGCTTTGCCCTTACGGCCACAGAGGTAAAGCAGCCGAAACATTGCCCGAGGTTTCAACGCTCAACATCCAAGGCGCCCGTAGTTTGCATTAGAGAGGTAACTCGTAACCTACGACCCGCCCCTGTATCTCACAGGGAGCGAGTGGCGTCAATATGTACACACACATGTACTGTATACATTGACTAAGAATTTTTTTAATTTAAATGGAAAATTTTGGCCAATAAATTAACATGGTATTTACATCAAATCAAACACTTCATTGTTATATTTTGATGAACAAGAATTAATTGTACGCGTACATTATCATTTGTGATAATGCACTATAATTTTAAAAGTAGAGAAAAACATACTGAAATTATTTTATCAAGACTTAAGAAACCAAGGAAACATTTTCACAGAAAACAGACTGGTTTAATTATTCACAGACAAGAAAATTTTAAGAGGTAGGCATGATTTGTTAAAATTATTCCTTAGAACTGCAGATGTGAACACAGATTACCTTCTAAACATTAATATTACCTTTATTATAATTTTTTTTGTCTGGAATAAGAGAGTTTGAGCTCGAGCTCGAAAACTATTCAGTAGGCTCGCTACGGTTAGGCTCAAATTAAAAATCCCAGGCTCACAGACCTCCACTTATAACCATATATAGGTCAGCTTTACGACTTTTTAACAATGTCTGTTTTGATGATTGTTCTTACAGCTATTAATTTACATTGTTAACACATTTGTTATACACTACATGGCACATTACACATAATACACGTTAATATTTCGCTGCAACTGTTTAACCCTGTTATAACTGTAGGTAGAAAGAAGTGTAGTATTNACACATAATACACGTTAATATTTCGCTGCAACTGTTTAACCCTGTTATAACTGTAGGTAGAAAGAAGTGTAGTATTTAACATCTTTGTTATTGATATGTGTTGGGTTATTTTGTTTAAAAGGACAGCATCAGCTGGAATATATATTAAATTNCTTTGTTATTGATATGTGTTGGGTTATTTTGTTTAAAAGGACAGCATCAGCTGGAATATATATTAAATTGAAAGAATAACCAGTCCAAGGAAAAGACAATAAATTTAAGCACGCAACTCGTGTCGTTTCTGTTTTGTAAGTATCAGCAACAAACTTAAACGATACTTGTGAACATACACACAAATAGGCCTACCCTAACTTTTGTTCCGCTCATATTTATTTGTATAGGTACTTAGTTTTTACTAGGTTTATTAAATTATTTATTTAAAATTTTATGGCTGTGCTTGGTATTTTGTTGGAACTGTAGCAAACATTCAAATCATGTAAATGTAAGCACATTACACAATTGTGTTTCAAACANCACATAATACACGTTAATATTTCGCTGCAACTGTTTAACCCTGTTATAACTGTAGGTAGAAAGAAGTGTAGTATTAACATCTTTGTTATTGATATGTGTTGGGTTATTTTGTTTAAAAGGACAGCATCAGCTGGAATATATATTAAATTNCTTTGTTATTGATATGTGTTGGGTTATTTTGTTTAAAAGGACAGCATCAGCTGGAATATATATTAAATTGAAAGAGTAACCAGTCCAAGGAAAAGACAATAAATTTAAGCACGCAACTCATGTCGCTTCTGTTTTGTAAGTATCAGCAACAAACTTAAAAGATACTTGTGAACATACACACAAATAGGCCTACCCTAACTTTTGTTCCGCTCATATTTATTTGTATAGGTACTTAGTTTTTACTAGGTTTATTAAATTATTTATTTAAAATTTTATGGCTGTGTTTGGTATTTTGTTGGAACTGTAGCAAACATTCAAATCATGTAAATGTAAGCACATTACACAATTGTGTTTCAAACANTTGGTATTTTGTTGGAACTGTAGCAAACATTCAAATCATGTAAATGTAAGCACATTACACAATTGTGTTTCAAACACCTACGGCAAAGATACAAAGTTGTGATACGTAGAACTTAGTAATATGTAGAACCTTGCTAAAACGACACCTCGCTGTTTCCAGAAATAAGGTTGTTAAGAGTGGTCAGTTGCTATAGACATTTTGGAGAATTTCAGACCTATTTTGACCCACCCCTAATCCCTATACATCCAAATTTGCAATATTTGGCATGAAATCAATGTTTAATCATCTCTAGCATAAAAATAACATTTTTTTTTTAAATTTATTTTAATAGGCAGACATTATCTGAAAAAAAATTATAACAGAGAGACTTATACTTAGCATCCCCTTGTCTCCCAAAATGTTAAAAACAAGTGGCATGAGCATTTATAAAGCATCATAAATACTTGTTTAATTGTCTATGGCATAAAATCCACAACATTTTTGTATGGAAATNTGAGCATTTATAAAGCATCATAAATACTTGTTTAATTGTCTATGGCATAAAATCCACAACATTTTTGTATGGAAATTAATTCATTTCAATAGTCTGATATTTTCCAAATAAAATGGTACCACAGAAGTGTATCTGCAACCTACCTTGCNAAATTAATTCATTTCAATAGTCTGATATTTTCCAAATAAAATGGTACCACAGAAGTGTATCTGCAACCTACCTTGCAGCCTAACAAATACAAACACTGTAAAATTGGATGCTGCATACTTATTTGTGAGTGCAAATTCAATGTTTGGTGGCCTCTTACTGAAAAATTTAGGGATATTTCAACAAAATATTAGTTTATATCAATTAACAGTCTTCCTAATACAATGCTACCACAGAAGCATATCTGTGACCTACCTTATCACCAAACAATTAAAAAAACTGTACCATTGGATGCTGCATACTTTTTTGCACCACATTTACAAACAAAACCGAAGCTTCATCCCTATACCACACACAAACACTACTTTCCGGAACCAAGGTTACCAAAATTCTGGTTTCAACTGACGGTATAAATGTCTGTGTTATGTCTGATGAACCCCCAGAGAATGGTGGGGAGGAGAAGACTGTAAGTGAGGAAGCAAGAATGTATCTGATTCTTGTCAAGTCTAATGTCATAGTTCAAAGTTGTATTTGTGAGTTAATTTGTAGACTTCCATGTGACTGATGGCACGTCCAAAAAAACTAAGTGTAATAAGTTGTCAACAAACAGTAACCAAAACCCAAGAGACAGGTCCTAGTAACACAAGCAAAGTGAGAAGGCAGGGGAGCGAGAGCACAATGGTAGGATGAACACTAAGGGTAGTCGCATAGCGCATGGAAACATTCTGCCGTAGCCTAGTGGGGTGGTATCTATTTTTAGATATGAGCTGGTGGGGCTAGTACAGTTCTTACCAACAGAAATGCAATGTGCAGCAACAAAAAAAAAGTGCAAAAAATATTTTTTTGGCATACTTCTTTCAAATTTTCACATTTTTTCACCCAAATTTTTACAATTCCTCAAAAACGAGTCATTCTAGAAATACAGTCACTTTAAATGGGATTGATATAGAGAGGTTCTATTGTACATGGCTTGCACCTTAAAAATAGATTCACAAATTTTAAAAAAATTTTGTTAGGGAACGCCAAGTCATCTAGGTGTCTTAAGATGCTACGCCACTGCTGTAACCGAGACCATTTACTCCCCAACCCTCTCAAAAGTACAATCCAGAATGTAGATCCTACGTGACTGTTAAATCATACTCCAAGCAAATATCACCATTTTAGATTTTTTCTGTAATCAAGTGTAATTAATATACCCATGAATNGTTAAATCATACTCCAAGCAAATATCACCATTTTAGATTTTTTCTGTAATCAAGTGTAATTAATATACCCATGAATGGTTATATGATGTTTAGAACAATGTACATTACTAACATTAACAATAGTGTTCAACACATAGGGTTCTATGACAGTGTAAGCCGAGGCACCATGCTCACATGGCAAGATCCTAACCACAATCTTCAGGTAGCCGATGACAGAATCGTCAATCAAGTGGTTCATGATGTACTCTCACTATAAACTAGGATGTGACATTTCATTGGAGCCTTTGTGTGCATCACAGTATTATGTAAAACAAACTTACCATCACTAGCAATACTCGTGCAGTAAACAGTTCACTGAAAATTAAAATTATTTTTAAGATTGCACTTGCTTCCCTTTTAACTCACCACTTTGTCTATCAGCTGGCCGACAGAAAGCTGGCCGGTGTAAGTAATATTCCCGTAGGCTTCCTTAACGCTTTCGCGAGGCCTTTGTGGCAGCTTGGTCTCAACTGCCAAGAACTTCTTGACCAGCTCAGCTGTGGCGATGTATTTCTCTGTGTAGTCTCCTGCTTCCGTGACAGGTGCATCATAGTCTGTCGAGCACAAGCAAAGTTATAACCATAAACATTGAGTTGACTTGACAAGATGACTGCTCCAAACAGTATTAATCCACAAACTGAGAAACAGAAGGGAGAGAATAACCATACAAATCATGCTGAAAATATGACACTTTGCCTGTATAACAGTTAAACTTATCAGATAAAAAATAAATATTTTGATAATGTGCACTCTGTATTATTTGCTGTTACTTTGATTCTGGAACAAAAATATGTGAGATTCCTAGAAGCTAAATATTTTCAGCATCAAAGTGACCGAACTACTACCCAGCCAGCCTTCTGAGTAAGCTCCTGGTTGAGAGCTGTCACATTGCAAAACACATCTGTAAGTCTCCCAGTGGCATCTCCTGAACAAGTCTGGCAGGTANCTGGTTGAGAGCTGTCACATTGCAAAACACATCTGTAAGTCTCCCAGTGGCATCTCCTGAACAAGTCTGGCAGGTAGTGCACATGATTAAGCACAGCATATCAACTGAGGAAGTATTGTGCAACGCAGTTAAAAAATACTGATTTTAAAATTACTCTTGACGAAAACAACAAATTTATTTATTGTCTTTGTATTTTTTTGTAGTCTCAATTTAGTGAACAGAAGATTACTAATACNTGGTTGAGAGCTGTCACATTGCAAAACACATCTGTAAGTCTCCCAGTGGCATCTCCTGAACAAGTCTGGCAGGTATGCTGTTACTGTAGTTCACATGATTAAGCACAGCATATCAACTGAGGAAGTATTGTGCAACGCAGTTCAAAAATACTGATTTTAAAATTACTCTTTACGAAAACAACAAATTTATTTATTGTCTTTGTATTTTTTTGTAGTCTCAATTTAGTGAACAGAAGATTACTAATACAAAATGTACTTTGAATAACATTGTGTCACCTGGACATTAGTTTAATCCATATTTCCTAATGCAAGAATTCCTGGGACATGGTAAAAATAAGTTTTGCTCTTCCAGGTTGTAAGAGTTTGTTTTCCAATGGAAAGATAGTGTTACGTGTCAGTACTTTCCCCCGCGCAAGCAAGTGGAAGTGAAGGACATAGTAGTAATATGATAGACGGTGAAAACTGAGTATGAAGGTCAGGCGAGCGATAATCCAAGAAGCGCATATTTTGTTTCAAAAAGCGAGCCCCCCACTGTAATTCTTTTACGGCACGCGCTCCTGACCTTCAGCTGATTGAATTTCCGTGCTTATCTGAAGAATTTTCTAGTGGTTTACTGCCCTAGTGTCTCTCAGCATGACTCTGGGTGCGTCAAACTTTCCAGGTCAAGGCCAATGAGTATAGAAGTGCAACGAGCCTCCAAGCCAGGAGCTGATGAGTGAATGAGTGGCTGGAGTTTTAGTGATAGACGATGAGCATGTAGAGAAACGAGCAGAGAGAAAAGTGACCAGCGGGAGGAAAATCTGTGACTGCAAACATCACCGTAGCAAATAGTGTGACTGGCAGGTTGGACTGGATGCGCAAGTGAAGGACATTACAAATGATGGCAACAGACAAAATGAAAGTGTGTTAATGATGAGTATAAGTTAATTGACTATAACCAAACAGACATTAAGAAAGATGTTATTTACAATTAAAATGGACATTAAATATTGTGTTCACTGAGAAAAAAGAAGAGTAATAGAGGAGATATAGCAATGCTGTAAATAATATTTGTGTAAATAAATTCAAAATCTAATTTTGTTCTTTTATTTTTATTAAGACCTCCATCCCTCACGAACTCAGATACGCCCCTCAGGCATCTTGTAACAATAGTTTCTCTTGTGATTTCTTGCTTCTCAGTTGTGTGTCTATTCTTTTAAAAATCAAGAAAAATATTTTATATAAGCCTCTCAACAATAAGTTGTCAATACTAAATTTTACAATTTGAACACTTGACTGAACCCAGAACTACAATCGTATTTGTTCCATAATGGAAGACACCTTGGAAGAACTGCGTGGTACAATTAGCTTGTTTTTCAGAGCAAAATAGTCAAAGGATAGTGCATTAATTTTTGACAGTCCAGAAAAAAATAAGGAAATTTTACTTTGTATTTATAACAGTTTTAAGAATAGAGTGCTATAAATAATTCCAGTTTATTATCTATGTTCTACTCTTGTAATAAAATGTAATTAACTATTTGAAAATATACAAAGTGATCAATTTTCAATTTCTTTCATCCAAGTAAATTCTATTCATCATCTGTGCCAAAAATTTTATCAACAGTCAATTTACAAGAAATACTGAACAAGTTTTTCCCGTAACAATGGAGTTGCTATGCAATATCTTTTATCTTGGAGTGGAATATATTCTCAGTTTCATATCTGTAAATTTTGACAGATTTTTTGATCAACCTACACAGCATGTAAACAGTAAACGCTCCTATTTGCAAAGTACCATGTCATCTGATGGTTGTTGTGGGATGTATGTTATTATGTTGCCAATCTTTGCTATATTTATGGAAGAAAATAGTACTCAGCATTAGAGATGATAATTTAGAAATTTAATGGTGTTTACAACATTTATGGTTTAAATTATACTTTTAGAATGATGTACAATTTTTTGAGTTATAGAGCAAGGGCTTTTCGTGCACGCGTGACTCATGAAGGGCTTACACCAGCAGAGGGATGAGGTTGGATGACACAGGGTTCTACTGAACTATGACTTAATGAACATTATATAACAAAATGTACTCCAGTACACCGTGCANAAGGTCAGGCGAGCGATAATCCAAGAAGCGCATATTTTGTTTCAAAAAGCGAGCCCCCCACTGTAATTCTTTTACGGCACGCGCTCCTGACCTTCAGCTGATTGAATTTCCGTGCTTATCTGAAGAATTTTCTAGTGGTTTACTGCCCTAGTGTCTCTCAGCATGACTCGGGGTGCGTCGAACTTTCCAGGTCAAGGCCAACGAGTATAAAAGTGCAACGAGCCTCCAAGCCAGGAGCTGATGAGTGAATGAGTGGCTGGAGTTTTAGTGATAGACGATGAGCATGTAGAGAAACGAGCAGAGAGAAAAGTGACCAGCGGGAGGAAAATCTGTGACTGCAAACATCACCGTAGCAAATAGTGTGACTGGCAGGTTGGACTGGATGCGCAAGTGAAGGACATTACAAATGATGGCAACAGACAAAATGAAAGTGTGTTAATGATGAGTATAAGTTAATTGACTATAACCAAACAGACATTAAGAAAGATGTTAATTACAATTAAAATGGACATTAAATATTGTGTTCACTGAGAAAAAAGAAGAGTAATAGAGGAGATATAGCAATGCTGTAAATAATATTTGTGTAAATAAATTCAAAATCTAATTTAGTTCTTTTATTTTCATTAAGACCTCCATCCCTCACGAACTCAGATACGCCCCTCAGGCATCTTGTAACAATAGTTTCTCTTGTGACTTCTTGCTTCTCAGTTGTGTGTCTATTCTTTTAAAAATCAAGAAAAAATATTTTATATAAGCCTCTCAACAATAAGTTGTCAATACTAAATTTTACAATTTGAACACTTGACTGAACCCAGAACTACAATCGTACTTGTTCCGTAATGGAAGACACCTTGGAAGAACTGCGTGGTACAATTAGCTTGTTTTTCAGAGCAAAATAGTCAAAGGATAGTGCATTAATTTTTGACAGTCCAGAAAAAAATAAGGAAATTTTACTTTGTATTTATAACAATTTTAAGAATAGAGTGCTATAAAAAATTCCAGTTTATTATCTATGTTCTACTCTTGTAATAAAATGTAATTAACTATTTGAAAATATACAAAGTGATCAATTTTCAATTTTTTTCATCCAAGTAAATTCTATTCATCATCTGTGCCAAAAATTTTATCAACAGTCAATTTACAAGAAATACTGAACAAGTTTTCCCCGTAACAATGGAGTTGCTATGCAATATCTTTTATCTTGGAGTGGAATATATTCTCAGTTTCATATCTGTAAATTTTGACAGATTTTTTGATCAACCTACACAGCATGTAAACAGTAAACACTCCTATTTGCAAAGTACCATGTCATCTGATGGTTGTTGTGGGATGTATGTTATTATGTTGGCAATCTTTGCTATATTTATGGAAGAAAATAGTGCTCAGCATTAGAGATGATAATTTAGAAATTTAATGGTNATTTATGGAAGAAAATAGTGCTCAGCATTAGAGATGATAATTTAGAAATTTAATGGTGTTTACAACATTTATGGTTTAAATTATACTCTTAGAATGATGTACAATTTTTTGAGTTATAGAGCAAGGGCTTTTCGTGCACACGTGACTCATGAAGGGCTTACACCAGCAGAGGGATGAGATTGGATGACACAGGGTTCTACTGAACTATGACTTAATGAACATTATATAACAAAATGTACTCCAGTACACCGTGCANTTGGATGACACAGGGTTCTACTGAACTATGACTTAATGAACATTATATAACAAAATGTACTCCAGTACACCGTGCATAAATTGAACATTCCCAGTGCCATATTATCTGCAGATACAACCTTGTATGCAATGCAGTAAGCAGATGTGCATTTACAGCCAAAAACTAGAGCCTAAAATAACGTTTCAAATTTTTTTAATTCTCTTTACTAATTATTGTTCCATCCAGCCCTTTAAAACAATTCCAACTACACATTTCAACTTACTGAGAAAGTTTCTTGATAATTTTAACACTCTGCAAAACTTTTTCTAATTATAATAAAGNTGAGAAAGTTTCTTGATAATTTTAACACTCTGCAAAACTTTTTCTAATTATAATAAAGTGCACTGGAGGAGCAAAGAAAACTACTTGAGGGGCAGTATTTTCTGAAAAAGATGGCATGTTATGAAATGTGTAGTGCAGTGCAACAACTAACTAGGAAACACTCACCATAACTGCTGACGTGGAACTTGATGGTAGGGGAGCGTGCATTGGGGATGGCACCATTCATGAAGCCAAACGTTGTACCTCCGTGAAACATGTAAAGGTTG
The DNA here is from genome assembly GCA_002778355.1 of Clitarchus hookeri. Taxonomy (NCBI): domain Eukaryota; kingdom Metazoa; phylum Arthropoda; class Insecta; order Phasmatodea; family Phasmatidae; genus Clitarchus; species Clitarchus hookeri. Next base: position 60,456 of record NQII01000418.1, read on the forward strand.
ATGGAGGATGACATTTCCAATATGTTTTGAGTCATGTTAATGCTTACTGAAATAAAACAGGAAAATATGAATGTAATTTAGCAATAGCATTTATTAATATATTTTTTTTTACTTTGCAACAAACATAATAACAGAGACTACTTAAAATTTTAATTTGTTTTTACAGCCAATAATTTATCATGAGCATAACCCACTTAATAAAGAAGTCAGATTGCTACGAGTTTCATACATTTAACAGTAGTTTTACATGAATTTTTGTTCAAGAGCAATCAGATAATCACTACACATTAACTTAATGTGTTTTATGTATTGTTGCTTTAGACAGTGTGTAAAGCTGGAACTCCTCTCTAGACTTTGCCATCTGTGAGTAAACCAGAGAAAAACAGAATAAATTACATGAATTTGGTAGCTGCTTCTTTTCCTCTTAGTGCACGCCAGTGCAAGACACACAGCTCCACACACTCCTTGCACGTCTATAAATGGAGAAGAAATAGTCACACCTCAGCAACCTAATACATCATACGCCCTCACACTACAGGCACAAGAGTGTATAAAGAGCCAAGGAAAGATAAATCAAACCGTTCTTCCCAGGTATCCACCCATGCTTAGACTACTCTTCTCAGTGCCAGTAATCAGTTGTACAGTAGAGCACCCCTTAACCGGAATTCCCTCCAACAGAACTCCCCTTATCCAGAACTAATTTTCCAAAAAAATTCAAACATCGCAAAGTTGTGCTATAAGAGGTCTTTCGTTGCTCACACCAGACTGTNGAACTAATTTTCCAAAAAAATTCAAACATCGCAAAGTTGTGCTATAAGAGGTCTTTCGTTGCTCACACCAGACTGTGCATGCCCAATAGCTGGTAAACAAGCCGCAGCACGATGAAGACACAGCCAGCCCAAGTGGCACAGCTACAGCTACGCTGCATAATGACACAAGTGACAGTGAATAATGGCAATGTGCGACACATGCNCCCAAGTGGCACAGCTACAGCTACGCTGCATAATGACACAAGTGACAGTGAATAATGGCAATGTGCGACACATGCCATTGGTTTTAGTGATGTGACTTTCAGAATTTAGTATTCTAACATGTTAGTGTNTAATGGCAATGTGCGACACATGCCATTGGTTTTAGTGATGTGACTTTCAGAATTTAGTATTCTAACATGTTAGTGTACATGTACCGTATTTTGGCGTGTATAGACAGCACCAGAAGTTTTTGATGAAAGATTAGGGATAATTAATTTTTCAAGTATAGGCCGCACTGAATTTTTGTATTCCCGTAAATATCGCCGGGCCTCAANAGATTAGGGATAATTAATTTTTCAAGTATAGGCCGCACTGAATTTTTGTATTCCCGTAAATATCGCCGGGCCTCATCGTGCTAGTGTGGCAACAGCAAACTATGGCAACGTCAAACTAATAAATTTGCGGTTGAATGTTATCGTTGCCGCGCCGCCTGGCCTCCGCCTGCTGAAAAGTCGCAACAGCGCAGTATTCCACGTAAATAAAACTTTTGTATTTATGTCAAAATGCCTCAACACTGCGTTTAAATTGCAGAACATGTGCGCTGTGCGTAGCCTGCTAGCTCGGCTGGCTGTTGCCGGGCAGACAATGGTATGGTGCATGTAGTACGTGCAGCATCACACACACACAAAGTTACTGTTGGCTGACTCATTCAACCAGAAAGAGAGAGAGACAGCGTGACAAACAAAAAAAGAGGAGGAAGGAGGGAAAAAGAAAAGAAAGGGAGCGAGCAAGCTTGCTTGTTGCTGGGCAGCTGCGGTTGTGGCCTTGGGAAGGGGGTGGTGGTGGATGTGGAAAGGAAGGACGTCAAGCGAGAGGGTGAAAGAAAAAAGAGAAAGGAAACGCGTAAACTGGATGGTGGTTGGAGGCGATACAAAGCAAAGGCTAATGAAGTATGGTGCGACCCATAAGTGTTTAAACACAAGTGATGAGGTATTCATTTATTATTATTTTTTTGACTTCCTTAGAAACCAAGTTAAAACATTAGAGCGTATTGTTCGTTGGCAAATTTCTGAACATGGTTTAGGGGGAAAAATTTTTTTATGCCAATATCTTGTAAATAAGCTGCACCACACTTTTTGTCATTTTTTTATAAAAATGTGCGGCCTACACATGCCAAAATACATTAAGGATTAAATTAATAATTTACACTCATGTATAGGTTATTTCTTTTTTCCAATAAATATATTAACTGCGGCAGTCAAGGCTGCATCTAGAGCGCTACATCAGTACATTCCAAACGAACTAGGTCCAATAAACTTGCGGTGCGCTGTGTCTGCGCTGTAGGCCTGTAGCTACGCTTGGCAACACCGCTTGCTTGCAAGGACACAGCTGCCACACGACCTTTGCCAAGGTCGCGTGAATCAGCCATCCATGGCAAAGGCCATGTTGTACAGGATGTGCAACAATGATGAGCACGACCTATTAACAATAAATATTATTTTTTTTAACACCCTTTGAAAATAATGGTGCAACCTATAAGCGCAGGCGACTTATATGTGATAAAATACAGTACTTCAAAAATAAAATGAATAATAATAATCACAATGCCAGTAATATAACACTTTTGCAATTACAAGTACATTTACACTGAGGCGACAAAATTCATGGGATACCTCCTAATATCGTATCGGATCCCCTTTTGCCTGGCGAAGTGCAGCAACTCGCCATGGCATGGACTCAACAAGTCGTTGGAAGTCCATGGCAGAAATATTGAGCCATGTTGCCTCTATAGACGTCCATAATTGTGAAAGTGTTGCCGGTGCAGGAGTTTGTGCACAAACTGACTTCTCGATTATGTCTTATAAATGTTCAATGGGATTCATGTCGGACAATCTTGGTGGCAAAATCATTTGCTGGAATTGTTCACAATGTTCTTCAAACCAATCGCGAACAGTTGTGGCCCGGTGACATGATGCATTGTCATCCATAAAAATTCCATCGTTGTTTGGGTACATGAAGTTCATGAATGGCTGCAAGTGGTCTCCATGTAGCTGAACATAACCCTATCCAGTCAATGATCAGTTCAGTTGGACCAGAGGACCCAGTCCATTCCATGTAAAAACAGCCCACAGCCCATACCATTATGGAGCCACCACCAGCTTGCCCAGTTCCTTGTTAACAACTTGGGTCCATGGATTCGTGGGGTCTGCGCCACACTCGAACCCTACCATTAGCTATTAACAAGTGAAATCGGGATTCATCTGACCAAGTCATGGTTTTCCAGTCGTCTAGGGTCCAACCGACATGGTCACGAGCCCAGAAGAGGCGCTGCAGGCGATGTCGTGCTGTTAGTAAAGGCACTCGAGTCGGTCTTCTGCTGGCATAGCCCACCCAGTACAGCCAAAGTTTGCTGCACTGTCCTAACGGACACGTCCGTCATACGTCTTACATNCCCAGTACAGCCAAAGTTTGCTGCACTGTCCTAACGGACACGTCCGTCATACGTCTTACATAGATTCCTGCGGTTATTTCACGCAGTGTTACTTGTCTGTTAACAACTGTTAATTCCCGTCGTGCGGCCATAATCACATCAGAAACCTTTTCACATAAATCACTGGATTACAAATGAAAGCCCAACCAATGCACTGCCCATTTATACATTTTGTATGCGATACTACTGCCATCTGTATATTTGCNGCCCAACCAATGCACTGCCCATTTATACATTTTGTATGCGATACTACTGCCATCTGTATATTTGCATATTGCTATAACATGACTTTTGTCACCTCTGTGTATGCTGCTACTCTAACCCAGTGGCCCCAGATAAAATTTATGCCAACTGGTGGCATTCGTCGACAAGTGCATTTGTGGAAGAACATACATTCTGAATTTGAATCAATGATTTCAATTAGTAGAATTAATTTACTGAACCTTCAGATAATGAGCTGTTATCTAACGGCAAATCAGTGGAATGCAGGAAGGTTTTACTGCCAGATTAATGCAATTCACTAGAAATCATCATAAATCACTGTTTAATCAATGAATCCAGCAACTAAAGTGATCAGTACAATTTTCCTGATTCAAGTGGAGCAGTTACAACACATCTGCAGTCAAATCCACTGATTTGAAACAGTTTTAATAGTCTCAATTTTAGTGTGGTGCAGCACTTGCTTAAATGTATGCAGTATCTGTTCTGCCAGTGCGTGTTGGTGTAATTTGTTTTAAAGTTAATTAAATTAAAAATTCATATGACATCAAATTATGACTATAGTTGCAACTAATATTTGTTGTATACGTTCAGAGAAAACATTTTAACTGATGTATAATACAGACTTTTCACATTAAATATAGTTAGGGTCCCACTTCTACGATAAATAAAATGAGTTGATTTCATCAGCAAAATTTTATAATTTAGTTAAAAAAAAATTTCATTTCGTCAAATAAATTTTATAGCAAATATTAATGCGTTATTATTTGAACAGGAATCGGTTGTCTTTGTAACAATTTCAATCAAACTAAATGTAATTTGATATTCATTCATTTTAATCAGTACATATTTAAGTGGAAAACATAAAAAAATATTTTACAATAAGGATGAAAGGACAATGTTACAAAACACACTTGTCACGTAACACACATTGTAACAGTCACAGTGATTTTTGTGAGATCAATCTTGTACTTTGATGAGACATTTAAAACTGCCCAAGAACATTCACTAGCGTTTGAGATTTACAAGATATTTTCCATCACCCACATACAGATTTTGTTCATTTGTAGATAACAATACAGTCACCTCTCGATTCTACGACCCTTCACGGTTCACGGGAAGACGGTCGTTATTTCGAGAGGGTCAATAACGTAAAATTGTTTTTTATGGTTACACAAAATAGGGTCATTATTTCGAGAGGGTCATTATTCCAGGGGTTTTTGAATCGAAAGTTGGTTGTATCTTAATTAAATACTTTTCAGTTCAGTAACACAAATTCAAAACCTAACTACAAAATACTAGTAAAAATTTCATTATTAATAAAATAAAAATACTCTTTATGTAGTAAATATGTTTCTACAAAGTTTCTAATTGTACAGCTGTCTAGCTTTTTTTAAGAGAAGTGGAAGAAACCTTTTTGTTTTGGTTTTCTTGGCAATTGGAAAATTACACAAATTTGCTTCCAATTGTAACGTTGGGGCTACAGTTACAAAACTGACTATAATTTGCCGACTTGCACTCGACTAGCTCAAAGGTAGTACACGAGACTCTGTACAATGGACGCCAATTAATGATGAAATAAAGTCAAGTTCCGGTGTATTTGTTATATACTTTTATTTATTATTTTATTGTCACAGTTCACATCCGAAGTTCAGAATATGCAGAGTACGAAACGTGCACAGATAAATAGACATGTGCAGAATAGAACCACAGTCGTTTACTGATTATTACGTTTCTAAAAAAAAACTGGCCCAAAGAAATTAGAAATGCTGCGACCTCCCACACCGGCAAAGAAATTATATAGCAACTTCTAGTTGTCGATGTGGGGGTTATAGTCACGCCCAATGCGGCCTAGGCGAGCATTGTATGACTGAACTGAAGGGCGACTGCCTTCCAACTGCCCTCAATCCACTGCTTGAAGGGCGACAGGCACACGCGTCTTTTGTGCTGCCTCTCATCCCCCTCTCCGGAGATAAGGGCCTGGCGTGGGCTGCCACTCACGNCAGGCACACGCGTCTTTTGTGCTGCCTCTCATCCCCCTCTCCGGAGATAAGGGCCTGGCGTGGGCTGCCACTCACTCTCTCCACGCGTTATCGAAACTGACACGTTATCGAAACTGCGTTGTACAATCTAAAACTGTCGTCATCAACATACAGATAAACGAACTTCTCGTACAACAAAACTTGTTGACGTATTCTGAAAAAAAGCTAAATAATGTTGACGCTGACACTTAACAAAAACTGAAAACTATGACGGTCGAAATGAAACTGTAAACNAAAAAAAGCTAAATAATGTTGACGCTGACACTTAACAAAAACTGAAAACTATGACGGTCGAAATGAAACTGTAAACAGACTCCTGATAAACATAAAACAGCAAACGTATGCCCGATAAACAATCACGGTAAAACGGACCACCACAGCTTTAATTTCAAACCCAATGAAAATATTCTGAAGCTTTTCAAAACTAAAGAAAAATGAAACACGTGTCCCGGTCCCGAAAATTAAGAATACTGCGTCATTACATAATACACAATATAGTAGCTGTCTATATTTTTATGTACCCCACTATCTCTAAATTACTGTGCATATGGTACGGCAGTGTCTTTTTGTGCCCACTCAATTTTTACATTGCAGTATTTGTGCTCTGTTCAGTTTATAAAACACACAAGATCCTTCACTTTCAAACTCCTGGACACAATCTAAAACAGTTACTATTTTTGGGATTCTTAACCGGTTTTGCGATGTAAGCAACCGACTACAACCACCACCCTCGCTCAATACAGGTAGTCCTCTACTTTCGCGCATTCGACTTTCGTACAATTCGCGCTTTCGTACATTGGTTTCGTGCAACATAAATTCGACTTTCGCGTGTTTGCTTCGTTCTTTCGTACATAACCTTTCGTATACAACCAAAAAAATATTGCGCGCATGCCTCCACGAGAAACGTAAACATCAAAGATATATGGATTGTTTATATTCTGTAGGTTTTGTCTTCGCAAATAATATTGCAGCAAAGTTGACTTATACTACGTAGAGACCTCTGGTGTGGATATACGGAACTATGTTTCCGATATAACTGAACAAATATGCAGTTGTATGTCTGATGTGTTACTACGCTATTGCGATTCTACGTATTAATGCCGTTCCTGTTTAGAACTTCTGTTGTTTTTATTATGGTTTTTAGTTTCCTTTGAGGTTAATTTTATATCCATTGTTTTTTTGTTAATTTATTGGCGCACGTACATAATTATTACACTACGCAATGAATAACAAACGTAAAAACGAAAGTAATGGAGACTCAGTGTGTAAGAAACAAAGAAAACATGTTGTAAATAGTGTACAAACGAAATTAGACATTATTGCGCAATCGGAAAGTGGCAAACCCCTTCCAGCTATAGGACGGTCTTTCAACCTCTCGGCTAGGTGACACGCAAGATAACATTTTTCATTTCCTTTTATAAGGAACTATGTTATAAATTCAAGAAATCTTTCTTCTAAAATAATTTCAAAACGGCGGGGTGCAGCGATGGAAGAGATGGAACGGTCTTTAAAAGTGTGGTTAGACGATCAACACCAGAAAAATATCCCTATCAGCCTTGCAATAATTCAATGCANATTGTTGACAAGGGAAATTACTCATCTCACCAAATTTTTTATGTTGATGAGACGGGCTTATTCTGGAAAAAAAAATGCTTTCAAGAACTTACCTGGCAAAATAAGAGGCTGTTGCACCTAGACACAAGGCATCTAAAGACAGACTGACACTTCTAATTGGTGGTAATGCTGCAGGAGATTGTAAACTAAAACCTCTGTTAGTGTACCACTGTGATAATCCCAGGGCTTTGAAAGGAAACCCCAAAGAAACACTGCCAGTCATATGGAAATGGAACTCAAAAGCTTGGGTTACTTCAGCATTATTTAAGGACTGGTATGTAAATAATTTTGTCCCTGAAGTGAAAAATTATTGTAAGCAAAAGAATTTGGCATTCAAGGCATTGTTATTGTTGGATAATGCACCCGGACATCCACAAGCATTGAGAGATTTATGTCCAGAGGTAAAGGTCATATTCTTGCCTCCAAACACCACAAGTTTAATCCAGCCAATGGATCAGACTGTTATTTCAACTTTCAAAAGATATTACATGAGGAGAATAATCGACAAAGCTGTCAAGGCAACAGATGGTGATGGAAGACCCACTCTAAAAGAATTCTGGAAAAACTACAATGTCCTTAATGCTGTCACCAATATTTCTCTCTCTTGGAAAGAAATAAAGTCATCTACAATGAGTGGTTGCTGGAATAAATTGTGTCCTTACCTGGTGCCAAATTTCAGAGGTTTTGAGGAGACCCCAGAAAGTGCAACAGAACAAATTGTTAAAGTTATGCATCAGCTGGATCTCGAGGTTACTTCTGAAGGTTGCTCTTCAAAAGGCAAATTCATCAGCATCCACAGCTGCTCAAAATAATGGCTGTCCAGGACAACCAACAAAAACCCTTACAGGGAAACCTTGAAGATTTTTTAAACATCATTGAAGAAAATGATCCCGATGAAGAGAGAAGTTCTCGAGTTCGTCAAGTTGTTGAAGCAGCTACAATGTGCTACAGACAATTGTATGAAAAGAAGGGTGGCGTTCAACTGTCGCTAAATAACTTTTTCTGCAAAGCTGATAAGTTATCTACACCAGGTCCCAGTGATTGTTAAACCGGCTACGTACAATTCCAAAGAGAGCTGAATCTGTATGTATGTATGTACCCACTGCAATTAGTCAAATGTTTGTGTGTGTAAAATGTGTCTTTTCGATTGTTTGAACTATTAGCTATATATTTAAACACTTTTAAATAACTTTGATGCATGATCTTGTTTCTTTGTGTGTAAATATATTGTTTTGAATATTTTTTTTTGTTTAGTTACGTTTTTTTTCCCATCTAGGAACGGAACCTCATTTATCACATTAAAATAAGGGTTCTACTTTCATACATTTCAACTTTCATACACAAATTTAGGAGCACATTGTGTATTAAAGTAGAGGACTGCCTGTAGTTGCAAATGCAGTATTTACTAGTTGTCAAGAACCTAACCACAAAGCACATAAGATGAGTAAAGTACACAGTGTTTACAATACCGTACAAATGTTTAGTGCATAGTTATTACATTCTATAAAAAAAAATTATTCCTCTGTGTGTGTTGTGTGTGTGTGTACATGTGCATGTGCACGTGTGTATATGTGTATAAATGTATGTGTATACACACACACATGCATACACATACATACCTATTATTTATTTTGATCATATCACCAACATTTTTGTTTAGAGATGTTCTTTTATAAATAAAATAAACGTTTGGCATGATTCTGCCCATGAATGAGCACCTTAGGTGCGATTTGGGTCGATACATTAAATTGAACGTGCAACGATAATATTTCTAATTTATGAATCGTTCTTGTAGGGTAAAATTTAGTTCACATTTTTAAAGTCAACACTCAAATAATTTTGTTATCCACACGAATGCTGCATAACAAATGGCAATTTGTAAAATTTAATGTTAATAAGGGTTTTCACGGTAAAAGAAGCTCGCATTGTGGTTTTTGATACACTAATAAGAAATTTCATTGATGTTTCGCAAATAAAGTAATTAATACAGTGTTTTGCGAATAAACATAATTTCTCTGTATTTCGCATTATTTCATGGTTCACAAAAATTTATAGGCCCTATATATAGTATTTAAAAGTGTTGATTTTAATCAAAATTTTTTTTTAATCATTTCGGTGGGATCAGATGTCGTGTCGATTTGTCAGAAGTGTCCCTTATGGCCAATCTGGTGGGGTGCGGTGCGGTGCAGAGTGCAGTGCAGTGCAGTGCAGTGCAGTGCCGTGCCGTGCCGTGCCGTGCCGTGCCGTGCCGTGCCGTGCCTTTCGTTGCATAGAGTTCAAGGCCTTCCATAATTGGCTAGAGCATAAGGCTTGCGGAAAATATTTCCAGTTTACTGAAAACGTCCTTATAAATACTTTGCAAATTCATCTCTGCCTGGGAATATGCCCAGGTGTAGTAAGTTGTGCATAGTGTACGTCTTGGCACTTCTTATGAATACTTTGTAAATTCATCTCTGCCTGGGAATATGCCCAGGTGTAGCAAGTTGTGCATAGTGTACGTCTTGGCACTTCTTATGAATACTTTGTAAATTCATCTCTGCCTGGGAATATGCCCAGGTGTAGCAAGTTGTGCATAGTGTACGTCTTGGCACTTCTTATGAATACTTTGTAAATTCATCTCTGCCTGGGAATATGCCCAGGTGTAGCAAGTTGTGCATAGTGTACGTCTTGGCACTTCTTATGAATACTTTGCAAATTCATCTCTGCCTGGGAATATGCCCAGGTGTAGCAAGTTGTGCATAGTGTACGTCTTGGCACTTCTTATGAATACTTCTGGCGGCATGTGACTAAATTTTCTTTGCAAAAGCTCATGCAACCTTTAATGAAGGTCAATTCAGATGTGTCTGAATACTTTTCACACAATTTGCAAAAGATTTCCATTTTGTCATCGTGATACCGAATCCATGGGAAGTCTAAAAACCAAGATGTTTGAAATGTCAGTGACCGAGTGAGCGTGTCATTAAAACTATTGTAAGGCTTTCCTTTTTTTTCTGGTAATTTTGAATTACCACTTACAAATCTTCACATAGTTTTAGTAACTCTTATTTGCAATAAACTCTTAAGACAAATGTAACAAAAAGATATTCAACAGTTATGTTCAACGTAATCTCGCCACTTGTTAATTTACAAAATAAAGTATCATAGGTGCAGGGGTTATAGAATAAGCAGCCATCAACAGATGATACTATTAAAACAAGAAACATGAAATAACATTTCCAGTAATAAATGAGGCACAGCATCGTAAAATGTATTTACCGGTAACAATGCTTCTTTGAAAGATAACAAAATTAATTTTGTATTTCATTCACGCTATGTCCAACGTTTGAAATTTAGTAATGTTGGCTGCATTGCCACAACATAGATTTGCATAGTATGGAATAAAACTAAATGGAATGGACCTAAAAAATTCTTAATTTACGTGAAAACCAGTCTCACATGTTTGAGAAATAAGTTTTGCATCTTTAGTGTACGACTATGTGAATCACAGTTTCCGAGTCCAGATGTAAGATTTTACAAATGATTCACACGGCTACAAGACAAAATGTATTTCACTTCAGCCACGACAGTTATAGCTTCGGAAAAGCATATGATTGGCTATATCAAGTTGTTCATTTAACTGTGGTTGTGAAAGGAAAATTATTTAAAAACAAATGCATAACATCCGGATTGCTGAAGTGACCCTGGCATCGGCGATATGATATATACATTATGCATAAACGTGCCTACAAGTGCATTATAATGAACCTGTCCACCGGACAGGTAACTCCTATATGTATTCTACCTGCCTGAATGTAATTTTGTCTGTCCTGGACAGGCGAACAGGCATTAAAATCAAACCCTGAATGAGTAAACACTGTAGTTGTGATCAGTGCCAAAAAAAACACCCAGGTGTGTCAAGGCGAATGTAATCATGTTAACTGGCTATTTAAAATACAGTATAACATTTGCTGTAACAATGTTCACAAAAATTTAAATACACAAAACATTTTGCATTAATTAAATTGATGAAAATACAAGTTATGTTTTTCATCAGTCTTCATAAAAAATTAGGCAGAATGGCTACCAGCTATTTTAATAATAAATTATCCATTTATGGTGGTAAGCCCTAATTTATTTAAGAGATTGTGGTACCTACAAACCTAAAATCGGATCAGCCTAATATTTATTTAGCCTCCTTACAAAGTTAGAGCTGAATTACCTTTAGTAGTCATGGTGGTGTGGTGTGTGTCGAACCAGCTGTCAAACCACCCGGGATAGGACTCTATAACCCACAGTGGCTGATCAGGTTGCAGCTTCTTCAGTTCCTTCAGTTGACCCACTGGATCAGTCTGGAAGTTGGCAGTCATCAGTACTGGAACAAATAGTACACTTTGGTAACCTTGTTCACTGTGAGCCCTAGTCCATCTTGAAGGAAATACATTGTGATGTACAGTAAAACTCTAAAAGAGAAAAACAGTTTTTTTCAAGCACTGTTTTATGATAAACATATAAGAAAAACAATACTATTAAAAAAAAGTTGCATAATATGAACTGCTTTGAATAAATAAATACATACCCACATCTTTTTTCTCAAGGAAATCACAATGTCTAAAGGTGGTGTGTTATATCCTGACTCTAAATAGGTTCACCTTACTTGCACATAGCAATCCTCAAAGAAGCAACTTATTACACCTGCAGAATGTAGGTGGATTCAAACAGACTTACAAAACTTGTTATGCTAAGAAGTCACTATCAGGCAGGCTTCAGCTCACCAACTTGCTAGACTCTATGAGCATTAAGATACAAACCTCCTGGAAGGGAGCCATTCTTGTACGAGTTGAATGGGGCATCCATGGTGAACTTGAGAGCAGTGAGATTATGCTTCAACATCTGCTGGTATATCTCATTGAGATAGGCAGTGTCCGGATGATGGGCACCCTTCCCAACCAGACCGTACTCATTCTCTATCTGCAGACAAACAAAACTCGTCAAGTAGGCACATATTGGGTGTGGAAACCAGGCATTACTGTTCTAACAGCAGAGTTGGCTATATAATGGGCATGACTAACATTCATATTAATCACACACACAGACTTTACTGTGAAACAATTAAATTCTGGAAATATTTGGACAACAAACTGTTCTGTTCTGTACACAGTGTACACTTAATAAAAAATGTTACACATCAAAAATTGCTACACTTATAAACAACCAGTGGTTTCAAAAGTATAAAGTATAAACTATTATTTTTAACATTCCATGTGCATGAAACCTTCTTTACATACCACTGTTGCCTTAGCAGCTGGTAATATTGAATGATCTTCAGCAGATTGTGAAAAAACTAAATTGGATAATTTTCTTTGAGTGAATTGTAAGGACAGTGTGGTGAGATAGGATTAGTTCATTCAAATTATGTACGTGTGTATGTACATTGAATGCAAATGTGTGCACATAACTGCTACCCAGCTCTCTCTGTCTGGTGGTTCACTGTTGCAAGCCACCGAGATGCTTGGTGGCATTGTCAGCCGTAGCATGCTGGAAATGGATGAAGACGTGTGCAAGGCAGACACTGCCCAGTATGGTGACAACACATGTTCTGCTTATCTACGTTGTATCTGTTGGCTGTATCTTTGTTCCTTCTCCCCCTTCAGCCGTAAATTTACTGTGAGTGTGTTTGTGCTGTGGCAGAAGGCAGATGGAAATAACTCAAGGATTATAAATAAGGTCTCTGCACTCTTTACTCATGGAACATTACTACTATGTACAGTTCTCCCAGTTAGCATATTGTCCCTTAGAAAACAATACCACCTAAGTAGCTTTAAAAAAAAAAACAAAGTAACCATGGCTACTATCTAAGTAAATAGTGTTTTTAAGTCTCAGTGGACATTTACCCTAAGAATAGAGGTACCAATCCACACAGTTGTAAGCAATATAGACCGCTTGTGGAAATAGCGGAGCCTCCCTAGTAAACAATTTGAAATTCCTCACGGTTACATCCGGCTGTAAGGAAGTATTGCAATGGCGATAGACAATGGCATAAACAAGCTTAGTGTGTGTTCTGTTCGCTTAGAATTTTAAGCAGTGACTACAGGATTTTAATACAGCAACCTGTTCAGAAAACATACAGCATTGACACTTAAGTTTAAAACAGTGTTTTAAAAAATAAATATTGTACACAGAGGGCTACTTGCAGCAATTTTTTCTGACTGACTTTTTAAAGACCACATTTAAGTTTCAATAGGTGACCAAAAATAAATTGGCAATAAAATATTGACTAATTTCTGTCTTGAAAAAATTTTTCCATTGAAATATTCCATAGCTTTTAAAAATCAGAACAGACACAACTGTTTACGATGAGACACATATGACAACAAGGTAGACCTCTTAACAGACTCCTCTCTCAACAGCTCAGTTGTTTTGGATGTTTTGGGGACAGCTGGACAGATACAACTTATCTTATAGGACTAATCTAGCCAGCCAGAAAGGTTTTAAACCTACAGACAGGAAAGAATGACAGGGCAAGGGAGCAACCACACTAGGATAGAGCTATGGTTAAGACACTGGAGTATCCTACGGCACATGTCAATGTCGTCTTCCCGTTACGACCGCCTGCATGCCTAGTCTATGCTATTCACGCAGACTATCTACACTGTTCCTGTAGGGGCCGCACCCCACCCCAGCACTAGCAGAAGGAGTCGTCACACCTGCTGGTCTTAAGGTCCACATAACTACAGGGTACAAAGAACCTGTGCCCTCTGATACCTGAACTTCTTGACCTCTGGGGCTTCCTAAGGGAAGTGATGCCACATTTACCCAGTTCAACCAAACCCGTACCAGACTTGAGAAAGTTTTCTTAATATTGTTACAGGGCGCAATAGTGAATTTCCAAAATAAATATTGCAAAAACTCAGACACATCTAAAACATGGGAGAGACCTTTAGCAGCCCTAATTTGCCTTTTCAATTTTCTAGCAAGTGTATGTTTAAAGTACATGCAAGCGCACACTACATAACCACCCTCACATTCCTATGGGCATAATAGGAGAGGTAACATACCAGTACCTGCAAATTAAAAGAGTATAGCTGAACCACATTGTGAAGTCGGGGGGCCAGCTCCAATTTGAATCCCCCACTCACAGGACCCCGGGATTTGGCTTCCACGTCACGCAGACAAGCAGGCACCCGCAACCAGCTAATGCGTTGATTAACACCGCCGAACAGCTCCACGCGCGTAGCCGACACAACACTCCCAATGAATAGCAGAATAACATGCACATTTACTTTTGTTCTGCATTTACAGTTCCCACAATACGAACGTGATTCGTAGTGAATGCCGCAGCTATAAACTGAACAACCTTCAAGGGCATCTGACTCCGGGCCCAATTCGTGGGAATGTTCATGTTGCATTAGTTCACTTATCGAGCAGCACACTTTTTAGCCATTTACAAATTTACAACTAATACGTTGGTCAGGCAACGACTGACATAAACCAGATCCACGTTACCATTCCCAGTCAACAAACATGGTAACAGTTCAGGGAGACTTCACTTTCAAAGTAGCCACTTCTGGGAAATCACATTATACAACCTGGGGAGGTGTCTGATGACAGCCGCCTCACTTCACTTGCACACTCTCTGACGGCCCAAGCAACTCTCTCCCACCGCAAACAACACACGGAACTATCACTGTAACCTAGTGCCAAGTGGCAACTACCATAACAAACCACATATACAACTTGCCTGCTGCAATTATTAAATGAAACCTATCTACTGAATACAATCAATAAATATATTTAAAAATAATACACAGTATTAAAAAATGTAAATAGAACAAGCCTGTTTTGTTAATAATAATGAATACAATATATAAAAAGCGACAGCTGGTGGAACCAACCAACTGTGATGAGGCAATTGTCAAAACATACCAGGCCAGGCTGTTTATAAGGAGAAAGGTGAAGTAATGTCAGTGTAGCCATACATCTACCAACAACATGCCTTCCTGAGTGATAAGGATCCAAGGCTGGGTGAGTGGTAAATGAGAAAACACTAACTTTAACAATAACATCAGTACTCAGAAACAGGGGAAAGGCACTACTTCAACATGAACTACAGTAAAACTAACTGTGTACAACCACTAATATATTAAATGTTGCACAAAGTGTTATCATAATGAAGTAATTTGATATTTTACTTACTTGAAAGGCAATAATTGGGCCTCCTTTAGTGAATTGCAGTCCTTGCAGCATTGGAAATACTTTGTCAAAATATCTGTCCATGTAGTTGATGAATGGCCGGTTGTAATGTCTGAGTTTCATAGCTGGGTCCCTCAGCAGCCAGCTGGAAAAGGAAATTATGGCATTTTAATATGGTATTTTAAATAACAGGGTATATACATAGTAGAACCACCTGAATTCTACATAAAGTTTTGGAATATCCTCTGCATTTGTTCCTTGCCAAAACACACATTAACTTTGATAATGTTAATTTTTGATATATAACTTTTAACTTTTTTTTACATTGTTCCTATGTAAACTGACAACAGTCTTGTGAAAAATATAACCAATTAAAGAAATACTCTAAATAGGACTAAGTACAACGGCCAAGCTAAAACTTGCTCGAGGGTCAATTCTTATTAAGTGGTGCAATATTATTTGCTTAATTATTTTGATAAAAATTTAATTTTATATCTTGTTAACCCTGTACCCAAAACCCATATTATTTAATGTGAGATTGCAAATCATACTCCATAACCCTGGAAGTTGAGCTAACACTTTACATTATTCTGTAACATGAATGTACAAGATGTTTAAAGCATGCCCACGCGTAAAACAACATACACTCACGTGTCGCGATTGTCCTGGCAAAAGTTTGTTTTACACTGTTAATACAGTATTTTGGGACTTATCGAAATGTCCAAAATGAAGCTAAAATGAAATATTGCTATGTTAAACAGTTTCATAAGATTCAGGTAAGAAGTTATAGTATGTATTGACCGCATGGCAGCATTCAGTGAGCAAGCTGTGTGTCCCTCAGTTCTACCCCTTCCAGATCACTGTCACGTGACACCGTGATAACAGGGGTCTCTGGTGCCTTCATCTCTTGCTACTAATCACTAATTCACAATAGTGTTACAAGATGCCTGAGTGGCATATCTGAGTTTGAGGGATGGAGGTCTCAATAAAAATAAATCGATTAAATTTGATTTTACTTCATTTGCACATCAATATTTACAGCATTAATCTATCTATCTCCATATTTCTTTCTATTTCTCAGTGAGCACAATATTTAATGTATATTTCAACTCTAATTATCGTCCTTTTTGTCTTTGGTTAAAGTCAATTAACTCAAACTCATCATCAACACACATTCAGTCTGTCTGGTGCCATCATTTATAATGTCTTTCACTCATGCATCCAGTCCAAAATCCAGCCTGCCAGTTGCACTCCTCAATGCCCCGATGCTCGCAGTCGCAGATTTTCCTTCCGCTGGTCACTTCTCTCACCACTCGTTTCTCTCGCTCATCGTCTATCGCCAAAACTCCAGCCACTCATCCACTCATCAACTCCCGGTTCAGAGGTCCATTGCACTTTTATACCCACTGGCCTTGACCTGGAAATTTTGACCCCCCAACCGCGAGTCACGCCGAGAGAAACTAGGACAGCAAACCACCAGAAAATTCTTCGGATAAACACGAAAATTCAATCAGCTGAAGGTCAGAAGTGCAAGCAGTACAAGAGAAGCTCATGTCACAAAAGATTTATTGCGGGGTCACATGCGATGGCACGCCTGTGTAAACTGATCTTCGTGTTTGCCACCTGCTCTTGGGTTATATGCGTGACCTCCTCACATTTCCGCTCTTGCAAGGGATGCGAAGCAGCAAGCGCTTAACAATAGTTAATTTTTTCAGAACGTTTTTGCATTTAGCACCTGAAGATACCAACAACGTCACCTTGGTGGGTTCCATTTCTTCAAGGATTAGTGCAAAACAGATTTAACTTTAATCATTGTATGACCTCATACCATTTTTCTTCCCTTTAGGTTAATGGTGGACTTCAGGTGCTGGGACCACAAAACTGATGAGTAGCGTGTCTCCATTTGTACAAAATGCACAATAAATAATGTGAAATTATATGAATTATGATGGTCCTAGTGCAACAGCATCAAGGGTTTGAAACAGGAGCAGTCCATCATTTTGGATGGATATCTTGGATATTCTTGATCTTAACCTTGGGGTGTTGGACATCTTGTTGCCAGTTGCCATCTTGTCTCTGTCACCATCATGTTTTATCTTATTTTCCCCTCAAAATATATTGTCTTACCCTCAAAAATATTAAGTTTTTCCTTTAAAGCCGTACAAGACACTCATAAATTAATTATTCATTTTCCCACCACTGCAGCCATGCATCCAACATATTGACACCACCTAAAAAGATCCCTAGAATAATTAAGGTGCAAAATAAAAAACCTTATTTAAATAATAAAGATCTTATTTATCACAATGCAGCTGAATGCAACTGCAATTTGTGCAAAAGGCAATCGCATTGTGCAGACAACCACCCACATATTCCACTACAGTATCAACCATTTTAGATCCCCAGCAGTTAGGTATTGGAGCCGGGTAGCTGGTCGCCATCTTGGACTGTCACACAGCAACCCATGACATCACCATCTAAGATGACATCATATGACTGTCATTTATCAATCTGCCATCTTGTTTTTGGCCGCAATCATGTTACCAGCCTGCCATCTTGGATTTCAATTTCTTATACTCTTATCATTCCTTCTCATCATTCGCCATCTTGAATTTCGTCCAACGCAGTGTTGGATTTAATGGGAATACCTGTGCATCAAGGGTTTTCAATGTAAATATAGCATATTACATGTCTATTACCATGTTAATTTTCAAGTATCCATTTGTATACATATAATAAATGTTTTTCATTTAATATTTATTTTTTTAGTTTCTAAAACATATAAGTAGAGCAAAGTATCTACAGACCCATGCCTTTTTAGTCCTGAGTAACATTGTATCTGTGCAAGTATTGAAAATATTCATGAGCAATGATGCATCATGCACAATAGTTATGTTTGAAAACTCATCAAAACATAGGCATTTCTATTTAATCCAATGTGGCAACTGACATATGCTGATAGGTAATCAATGATTCTGACATATTTGAATAAGTTTTAAAAATATTTGACTGTAGATATACCACACATAATTCTTATGAATTTTAAAACTAAATTAATAAAAATTAAATACATTACTTTTTGTTTATAAACACATGGAACTTAACATTGTATTCAAATTAATCTTGAAAATAATTGTGAGTGTAAATATGTCATGTGCTACAGTTATGTTAGAACCCCCCTAATGCATAGGTATTCCTATTAAACTCACAATGGTAATGGACATAGGCAGGTAGGTAATCAACAATGCTTACATCATATTATAAAGTATCCTGAAATTTGCATAGTTGTAAACCCATCATATACTATAGTTACATTAAAACCCCATAGTGCATAAGTATTCCTATTAAATTTAATATGGCATAATATCAAATTCAAGATGGAGAATTATGAGAAGAAATGATAGAATATAAGAAATAGAAATCCAAAATGGTAGGCCAGAAAAAAAATTGCAGCCAGAAACAATACAGCGGATTGAGGCAAAGGTCAAAGTCACACATCATCCTAGGTGGTGATGTCATCCAAAATGGCTGCTGTGTGACAGTCAAGATAGCGGCCGGCTACCCGGTTCCCATGCCTGACACCTGGACATCTCAAATGGCGGATGTTGTAATGGAATATGCTGGTGGCTCTTTGCACAAATTCCACGAGCATCCAGCTGCATTGTGCAAATGTGTTATGTTTAACTAAATAGGGCTTTTATTATTTTAATATGATTTTTCATTTTGCACCTCCACACACACTATGTTAAATCAAATACCACTTTTTAGAAAGTATATAAACGTCACCTTGGCAAGCCACCATTCTCCCACTCTGCAGCAATCCATGGGCCAGGCCGGACAATCACCAGCAGATCCTCTTCTTGAGCCATCTTCAAGTACTTCACAAAGTCCAGAAACATGGAGAAATCATTGCCTCCATTGCCAAAATCGTATTCACCTGAACGTGGTTCATGCAGATTCCATGGTAGGTACCTGAAATACACACCATTAAATTACCAAACTTTTAAACAACTTTAAGACTTTGGAGGTAAACTTCATTATTAGCAAAAATTAGTAAAATATTTTGCAAATTTTCTGACTTAATGAAATATTGTGCATTTGAAATATTAAATTTAGTATATTTGCAAAAATTTTTTATTACATTGTGATGACACCATAAGAGTAATTTCATGCTGTCTACTACTAAGAAACTATGTCTTCAACTCAGATTATTATTACTTTGACAAGTGTGATTCTTACATACATAGTGTGCTCTATGCACACATTCTGTATGCACCAAAGCAGAAATTCAGTAAACAGTGAACATTTTACAGTATTGTTTTATTATTATTATATTCGTTTCACCCTCTTTGGGGTACGATGAAACAGTCATTTCTTTGAGTGTTGCTCCTTCCTTTGCACCCAGTACTTCTTCATTCTTTCAGATCTTCTTCTCCTCTCCTCATCTGAGATGATGGGTTTCGACCTTATTTTAGATTTTTCTTGGAACCTTATCCCTTCGTCTTTAAATTTTATCTGTACTGTTCTATCAAGTAATGACTTTTCTGTAATTTTTAATTCTCTTAGGTCTTTTTCAATTTCTGTGAACCAATTAGGCTTCGTTTTGCGGTTACGGAAGAAATCAAAAATTTGTTTAGTTAATTTATTAGAATTCATTCTGAGAAGATGTCCGTAAAACTTTAGTCTCCTTTTGCGCATAGTATCTGAGAGTTTTTCAATTTTCTTGTATAGCGTTTCATTCTTGACGTATACTATATTATTGTCCTAAAATTTTGTTCCTAAGATCTTTCTTAAAATTTTTCTTTCTTTTATTTCTAATTGTTCCAACTGACCTATGTGATTCAAGGTTAGAGTTTCTGCTGCATACAATGCTTCTGGCTTGACCACTGTTTTGTAATGTTTAATTTTGGACCCCCATGAAAGAGATTTCTTGTTGTATGTCTCTCTTGTCAATTGGAAGGCCAACTCCATCTTATTTTTTCTGGATTCTATTGCCTTGCGTTCTGCTGCATTCCAACTAATCCATTCCCCCAGATATTTAAATTCTTTCACTATTTCTATTTTCTCTTCTTGGACTTTGAAGTATTTATTTGGGTGTTTGATGTTTGTCATGATTTTAGTTTTTTCAAAGGAAATAGTAAGACCTATTTTAGCTGCTTGTTTTTTTAGTTCAAGGATTTGTTGTTTTGCTTCCTCCATTGTTTCAGCAATAAGAGCCATATCATCCGCAAAGGCAATGCAATTGATTTTGAGATTCTTCCTTTTCAATTGTTATAGTGTTAATGTGCATAACAACAAACCAAGCAACAGAGACTTTGAGAGACAACTCCAGTTTATACAATAAATATGTTGCTATTAAGTTTTCTTGCCCACTTGTATTTTTTGCGAGTGCTATTTGTTTATGTAATTCATATCAAAGGGTTTTATGTGTTCTGTTATTGGTGGTAATGAGTTTGTACGTAGTGATTTTGCCTTTTTAACATGTTTTTCTATATATGGCATTCTTGGCACGAGACCCGCTGGCCTCCGAGCAGACTCACGCAATGATGATTAGTCTGGCATTGTGCGCTTTAAGGGGTAGACGTGCTGTCCATGCCATTTCCGGACCTACAACCTTTTGTCATGTAATCTGTTAGCTGTAACAGTTTTTTACTCTTTTAATTGGAACTTAACATTTCATTCATTTCTTTAGTCCAGGAATAGTGCCACCCCCAACCCTCCCGACACTCATGCCGGAGAATCAACTTACTTGTAAGTTTCTGTGTGTGAAGGCAGTGTTTACTCTGCTTAGACTGACATGCCAGAACTGTCACACAGTGTAAGTACCTCAGACGAGGGTATTTAATGTGTGTTAAAATACCAGAACTTAACTTCCGTGTTTTTATTTGTGTCTGGTAACTTCACGACCATATTAACTACCTCCTGTGTAAAACCTAATCATGTAACATACAGTATTATGTAACACAATGATGGATTACAGTGCTATTGGGTGTGTGACAGTCTCACCCTACTTTACTGGCATTCAAAAAGGGCAGACACCCTCGGTAGGTAGGCATAACTGGATTACTTAAGAAACTTCATCACCAGCCATACAAAGGAAGATTCCAGGAGCAACCACTTAGGCCGACGACTGCCCACTCCCCCCTTTTCTCATGCTTTCCAGCAGCTGGCACCCATATTTAATACTCTCTCGTGTAACAAAAAACCTGCAGTGCATAAGTCAAACCACCTTCTCCTGAAGCCAAAACAACCCATCAAAACATTCAGAACAGATGCAGTTTCACATAAGTGCAACATGGTTTTCTGACAAAAAGGGTTTCCAATATGTTTACCAAGTGTCCTAATTTGGGATGTAAAAAATTTATATTATTTAAGGATGGGTGAAATAGTGATCAACTACATACATAATAGGTTGGTTTAATGCACCGCTTCTTGGAGCGCTGGACAGGGTTAACCTCTGCATTTATCAGGGCGTGAGGAAACTTGTAGTTTCTCCATGCTTACTGAAGATGGAATGGCACTGTCAAATGGCCAATGCAAAAAACATGATACGAATGGAATGCCGTCACTCCTCATAAAGTTGAACCCACAGTTCCATGGTTACAAGGCAAATTTTCTATTATTTATAACACCTAACAGCTTACCGTTTGATGTGTGCACTTGCATACCATCCCTTCAGGCACAGGACTCAGACTGTTGTGCACGAACACTAAACCATGAGCTGGTCACCCCATTGCAATAGGAGATGGGTTGGGAAAGACAGGTCCATCATGTCATGGACACTGGGGAGTGAACTTGAGATACCCACTGAGCTGGAGCGTTGGTGCCATGACAGTCAGCAACTGAACTTGTGTAGCCATTCCAGCAGATGTTTAATGTGAGAGAGCAGATCCCAAGACAACAGACACCTGCAAGTATCTTCCTTTCATAGCTTGTATAAAAAAACAAGGATACTGTGTTCTGAGTAACCAGAGGCATTCCCAGAGTCTGAATACTGGTGAGGTTGCAGCCAAGAAGGGTTTCCTCCAGGTTCTGCCATTCTCTGCTACAAGAACAAAGTCACAGTCCTGAGATAAGAGTATCCTGTTTCCATGTGCCAAAGGTGGCAACCCTCAATTTTTAAATAATACAAATGACCTTTTACATCCCAGGGCAACCCGATTCTTCCCCACTGGTGCCTATGTAGACTGCACCTGTGACAAGAATTTTCATGGATTTGGTGTTTATTCATAAAAAAATATTATGAAATAATGCTAATGAAGCCAGATTATGTAAATAACAAGCAGGTTTGTTTCTGTTTGTACTTGAGTCTAAAACTTGAGTTGTTGCATATTTTGTAAACATTCTCCAAAGTAAGCTTTGCACAAAACTTAAAAGTTATTTCAGTTTCAGACTAAGTATGAAAGGCAATGGTATATTACTGATTACTTTTGTCTCATTTTGGATAAACAAGTCGTACATTTTATAACTATTAGTAAATGGTGGAATATAAGCTTTACAGTAGGTAAATGAGATGTGTCCTTACGTTTCAACAGCAACAAACCCAGCAGCTCGCAGCTTTCTCAACCGGTCTCTCCAGTACTCTGGGTGGACACGAAAGTAATGGATGGCTCCACTGATGATAGTGATGTTCTTCCCATTGAGCAAGAAACCTTTAGGGTAGGTTGTCAGCCCAGATTTTATTCCTCCCTGTGTGTAGTGCCCATAGAGAGTTGGCAAGTTAGCTGAAATATAACAAGTTTTTATGAGGAACTCACCTTTTCAGGGATAATCTTTCAACAGAAACTCTTCATGGAGGCACACTTAAAATAGGGGTTACATAGCCTTGATCACTCTTAAGATAACAAAAATATATTGGAGAGGGCTGAGTAGATAATATTTTGAATAGGAACCTATCTCAGGAAACGCACCATGCCACAAGTAAATTGGGACCCCATGTAGAGTTTTATTTGAGACCTCCTGTGGTGTTGGAGGAATGCCTGCTCTCAAAAGTTCTTACTGCAGTACAAGAGAGTCAACACACACCAGGTATTTTTGACTGTGACTGTACCAGAATATGCTTTGCACGTGCAATGTTTACAACACAATTAATGGACACTGCTTTGAACTACTATTTTAGGAGAACCATGATGCAATACCAAACAACCAGATGGAACTGCAAACCAATATTGCAACAATTAAATAATTGAAATATTTTTATAATGAAAATGGAAATAATATCAGTAATAATCTTCCTCATAGCAGAAGCACAAATTGTATTAATTTTTTTAGCTTGTAGCAAGATGCATTCTGGAAATTGTTTCCTGTTTTGAATATTATGTACTTAGCCACCTTTGCAAACTCTATAAATTTACAGCAGGTATTTTGAAACACTACATATTGGATGTAACAAAATTCAGTACTTACCTAAACTCTATCAATTTCGTAAGAGACCAAAACATATACAGGCAGTCCTCTACTTTCATACATAATGTGTTCCTGAAAGTGTGTGTGAAAGTTGAATGTATGAAAATTGAATCATATATACACATGTAATAAGAGGAGTTCCGTTCCAAAGTTACAAAATATTTTTTAAAAAATTTCTTTTCATAGAAAAATTATATATTTAATTGATAAACATGTTATTTTTAACAAGCATTTCATTGAAATTAACGAATAAATATACATGTGCAATACTTTCTTACCTGAAATGTTGATTTTCAACACCTGTATACGTATTTGATTGTAAGTACTATGTGGATAAATAAGGTAAATAAATATGCTTTCTACTTTCTGTAAAATTGTTGTGCAAATATAATATTTAATTTTGTAGGTTGTAAATACTATGTAAAAGATTTTCAGAGATTCGTATATTATTTCAACAGAAGCACTCATTTGTATTGTGCCAATATGACAGCCATATCCAAACATTCATAACATATGATCCGCGAGGCTGGAAAACATGGCAGGCAGTGTTAAATGGCAACTAACAGTGCTATATCAATATGTTGGTAGATTGCTAGATGTATAAAAGACCAAATTGGTCATATGAAAGTTGATTTAGAGGTGATAATATGTCATGTATGAAAGAGCGAGTTGTACAAATCTCGAATGTATGAAAGTCGACGACTGCCTGTATTCGATTGAATAACCATAGGTCAGAAATTGATAACTTAGGTACATTTTGACATGAATAAGAATGTAACTGTTATATTTCAATTCAATTGAAATATAAGAATGTAACTGTTATATTTCAATTCAATTGAAATCCTTTACAAAAACCGTTCAAAGTGTGGCCTCCTGTGTCAATACAAATTCTGCAACGATGTGCCATTGCCTGTCATACACATTGAAACATCCCAGGCCATATGCTGTAGACAGTAAACAGCTGCAAGCACCCAAGCAATGAGTTGTTCCTCTGATTCAATTGGACTCTCATACACCAGGCTCTTCAAGTGCCTCTGCTCAAAACAGTCAAGTAGGGTGAAGCTGGGAGAACCAGCAGGTCATGCAATGGGTCCACCATTGCCAATTGATTGCTCATTGAATCTGCTGGTCAAATGCTCCCAGAAGTCATGAGAGAAATAATGAGTTGCACAGTCATATTAAAATCACAAACAATGTTGATTATCAAGAGGGATATCTTCAAGGAGCTAACGCAATGTGGTCTCCAGGAACAGCAGTTATGCAAATGTTTGTTAGCGGGAATAGATGAAGCTGGTGTGAGGGTTTTCATCTGCCTACAGGTGTTGATTGTGTAAATTTACTATTCTATCTCGGGTAAACTAACCTTCATCAATGAACAACACAAACTGTCTAACAAGAGGTTCCATAGCACACTGCTGCAAGTACCATTGCCAAAACTCAACCCAATGAAGATAATCGCTCGGTTGGAGTGCTTGCACACCTTGTAGATGAAATGGATACAGCTGTTCATGCCAGTCTTGCCAAACAGCCGTATGGTCAACTTGCAATTGCCATGGAACACATTGTGAGCTTGTTGATGGATTGTTCTTGACCTATTCCAAACTTTCCTCCTCAAACTCAGGTGTGTGCAACTAACCCATGTACATGAGTACCTATTTTGACAAACTTACCTGCAATGAACTAGTTTCATGCAGGG
>NQII01000418.1:88646-112021 GCA_002778355.1 Clitarchus hookeri
AACTTACAAAGATAAACTGCGGAAATAACAACGCTAATACTAAAATTACGTCTTAACCTAGAATTATCTTATAAGTAAAAAGATGTGTTACGTTAGTTTTATAACCACAATTCAGCGTCTCCAATATCCAATATGGCGTGGTTATACTTCTGAAAACAACGTGCCCAAACAGACAAGATGGAGTGTATGAGTCCGCTGGACAGACACTGAAATTTATTTAATTTCAATTAATAACAGTGAAATCTTTACCCATGAGTGCTACGTAAAAATGTAAATATATAGTTTAGCAATATTAACTTTACAATTACGGCATTAAATTTATACATATTAATATTTAACCTACGAACTATTTCTTTTCAGCTATAACCAACATGTCCCTTCAAAATCCGTTGTTAATTCGTACGGACTTTTAACAAATTATTATAATTTATTGAAAAAATATACTTAAAACTTAAAACAACCAATTTATATAGTGCTTCAGTGCTAAAAGCAAGACAAAACCTTTTTCCATATACAATTTTTTTATAACCAATTGAACATGTAACTCCTAGGGTGATTTTTCAAAGGTTCTTTTCAAAAGTATCGAAGATACAGTGAATGGATTATACATATTATGTATACATAAATCAATAATTACATCAATTAAAAACACATTAAAAATATACGTTTAAACAAATCTGTAATTTTCTTTTGGTGCAAGCCTTGCAGACTGGTATTGTCAATGGCTTTATCAAGCATGTTCAAAGCAGAAAATACTTCATCGCCAATGTCTGATTTCGCTAAGAAATGACACACATTGTTGATATATTGTTTAGCAACTTTAGGTATAATTGTAGGCACATTCAAAATGGACGAAATCTTCAAACGTTATAGAATTTTCTTCATTTTGAGGAAGACGATTCCAATTCACAGGGCATTCTAAGTCTTGTTCAGTAACTGCTGATGAAAGTTCCACCTTCGTGAATCCACAAGCACGAAAACAGTTTTTTATTGTGCTTTCGCCAACACTTTGCCATGCCTTGTGAGCAATGTTCATGGCTGAAAATAAGGTAATTTTATGATCCTTCCCATCCTCGATGCTGTCAAGGAGTTGCATCACTACTTCCTTGCGGTAAAAGGTTTTGAACGTTGCAGCTTAGAAGTAGTGTTGGCAGGCAAAAACACAACATTAACATGACTGAGCGGTGGGGTATTGTTGTGGGCCGTACAATTATCCATGAAAAGTAGAATTTTTCGCTGCCTTTTCTCCATATCAGCATTCACTGATCGCATCCATTCCTTGAATAATTCGCCTGTCATCCACGCTTTTTTGTTTGCACAATAGGTCATCGGAAAAGTTTTTATGTTTTTAAAACAACTTGGCTTGGCTGATTTGCCTATCATGAGCGGTCTTAATTTCTCAGATCCATCCATGTTGGCGGTCAACAATATGGTTACACGTTATTTACTATTTTTTCCGCCATGACACTTTTCTTTCTTAAAACACATTGATCGGTCGGGGAGACACTCATAAAATAACCCCGTCTCATCGGCATTAAAAATGTTGTTGGGCTCATAAGAATCGATTATTTCTCCCAGTTCATATTTCCACTCAGAATAAACGTTGGCCTATACACTCGCACTTTCCCCACTAAGCTTCTTGAATTTTATGGTGTGCCTTTTTTTAAACCTATCAAACCAACCATCACTGCACGAAAGTCTTTAATTCCCATGTTTTTTTTTTAAAAAACGTTTTCTTTTTTAAGTGTTTCCTCCAAATGGACATTTGAATTCTGTGCTTGCGGAAACCATTTTTTTTAATTCTCTTCTAGTTGTGGATACTCACCAGTCTTAAAGCGCTTTACTTTGCTGTCTGATGTCTGGGAGGCAATTTTGTCCTTGTTCTTCAGAATTGATGATATTGTGGAAGGAGGAACGTTATAACGTTTGGACACGTCAATTTTTTTATCACCACCGGCCACGGCGTTAATGATTTCTTTTTCTCTGATGGAAAGACACTTATTAGCTCTTTTCGGAGGCATGGCTAAGACCGAACTGACTAACTTTTCACTTGCCCTTCTCCTTCCTACTCTCTCATAACCGTAGACCAGACAGCAAGGCGCCTCTTAGTTCTGAGAATCACAGACACATTGCCTCACAGCCTACTCGGCGTCATTACCTTCCCTTCAAACCCTCTTACTTTTCACTCGCTCTGCTCCTTCCTACCCTCTCATAACCCTAGGCCGGACACCAAGGCGCCTCTTAGTTCTGGGAATCACAGACACATCGCCTCACAGCCTACTCGGCGTCATTACCTTCCCTTCAAACCCTCTTACTTTTCACTCGCTCTGCTCCTTCCTACCCTCTCATAACCCTAGGCCGGACACCAAGGCGCCTCTTAGTTCTGGGAATCACAGACACATCGCCTCACAGCCTACTCGGCGTCATTACCTTCCCTTCAAACCCTCTTACTTTTCACTCGCTCTGCTCCTTCCTACCCTCTCATAGCCCTAGGCCGGACACCAAGGCGCCTCTTAGTTCTGGGAATCACAGACACATCGCCTCACAGCCTACTCGGCGTCATTACCTTCCCTTCAAACCCTCTTACTTTTCACTCGCTCTGCTCCTTCCTACCCTCTCATAGCCCTAGGCCGGACACCAAGGTGCCTCTTAGTTCTGGAAATCACAGACACATCGCCTCACAGCCTACTCGGCGTCATTACCTTCCCTTCAAACCCTCTTACTTTTCACTCGCTCTGCTCCTTCCTACCCTCTCATAGCCCTAGGCCGGACACCAAGGTGCCTCTTAGTTCTGAGAATCACAGACACATCTCCTCACAGCCTACTCGGCGTCATTACCTGCCCTTCAAACCCTCCTACGTCCCTCAGTACCCTTCTGGTCTTTTTTGCCCTGCGCGAATTGCATAAATCTAGAGTTGTTGTACAGTCTAGGGTTACAAACGTTACGAGTTAACGAGATTTTTAAGTTGTAAATAAGAATTATAAGAAGTTTTAATTGAGCTCGAACACCAAAATAAATACGTATTATCGAGGGGACCGGAATGCATTAGTTTTTTATGAATTAAAGGGATTTTCTCAAGGGACCGGGAAATTTACACGAATTAGCGGAATATACGAATAATCGGGATTTCACTGTAAGTGCATTCTGCAAGTGTTTGTCTCCTGAAATACATGCTTGGTGAGGTACAATATTTTGATGTTCTCTGTATACATATTACCATATCCTGTGCCTGTACCCACTTACGTGCCCCTTCAGAATGATCAGTTTTTTTGCAAATTAGTTTATTATAAAATATCTCAATTATAAAACTAAAAGAAATGATGCTTGGAAGCATATTCTCCAGCAACGAACAACCTGACCCAGCATGATGTTTGCAACATCTACAACTTATCACAACTTCATGCAGTAAGCCAACTTTCTGAAGATAGATTCTGCTTCCACAAGAGTTCACTAGAAGCAGTGCTGATGGTCATGCATTTTTACTCTTCAGTCGCAACCATCATGGAAAGCACTTAAATTTTGGTTTCGCTCTCCTGCTCCTATTTCCCATTCTCAGCATTTTCCTTATATTCCACCCCTTTCCTTTTCATGGACAGTCAACAATATTTTGCGTACAGACATAATTAATTGTTGATGTGTGCAAGTAAGAGACATTTCAATAAGTTTTTGCTACAATGAGCAGAAAAAGACAACAGGGTTTGGACCACATTATTTAAAAAAAATTAAGTAAATAGAAAACTTACGCATTTCACATTAATGGTTAGTTACAACAAAGAATAAACTTGTCCCAGCCTAAGGACACTTAAGTTTAAGTAGCCTCAAGTCCAAAATTTAAAAAAAAACAGTATTTTACGATTACAATAACAATTTTGGTAAGGCCCACTTAGACAGGGGCTGCTTACAGAAACCAATAGTTCAAATAGGCTGCTCCAGCCGATAAAAGGGAAAAGGTGTCTTCAAAAAGACATGCAAAAAAAATTAGAAACAATTTCTGAGGCATTATATGCCATTCTATTTATTTCTGAAATAAATAACATAATAAAAAATTTTTTATGAATAAACACTATATATTTGTTTAAAATAATCAAAAACACCCAAAAAAAATTTTTATCTCCATTGTCAAACTTTGTGCCCCCTTTGAGAATTGGTGCTGGATCCAGCCGTGTTTCAGTGTGACCTATTATAGCCTGTTCACGGTAAACTGAACACTTTTGAAAGCCCCCCTTAAGATCTACTTGTATGCACAGTGTGTAATCTTATGTACAATTAACATTACCATGGGCCTGATCACTTTATTTGAGCGTTGGTCAAGGGCCACTGTAAATTTTTTAGAAAAGCAAATATTTTACAATTGCTTTTATTCTTACACTTATATGCATTAAAAGAAAACAAAAAGTAAAATAAAATATTTTAGTATTCACAAATGTTTAATTAACACTTGTAATTTAGCATTAACACACGAATCTACTTTCTCTATGCTGTTGCCAACCTTACTAGGCATGTGACAGTCAGTGTGCTCGTTAAAATATACGCAGGTAGAGGCAGTGACATTTTTCAAAGGTTGATTTCGAAAGTGCTCACTTTACCATGAATAGCCTTTACAATTGTTTCATGTCATGCAAATTATAAATTCACTTAAGAAAGGTTTGTCAAAGTTCAGCTTTTCCATGGCATGTGATAGGTGCCTGTATCGATGATTTAGCTGATCGTTCACAATAGGGACAAAGTTGTGTTGTCATACTTCCTCCCAATATTTTTCAAGTCCGAAGCTGACATGCGACCTGATGCACACCATACACACAAGTGCATGAAATGGGACCCCAGCATAGAGCAGACAACCTGGCAATGAATGACGAAGTGGTGGCTGTGAGACCAAGACAAATTGCGAAGATGACTAATATCAACAGACCATCCATTACAACTGCATTACAAACATGTAAAGTAAGTGATTCTTAATTAGCCAAAGCTTGTGTGTTAATCACATAACTAAAGAAAGTGCAGTAGGTGTGTGCCCAGTACATGGTAATTCCATTTTAATTCAATTGTGTACTGATGTACTGCTAAAAATCATCCCAGTATGTTAATCAAGTGTGGGTAGGACTGCTGTGGGCAGATGTATCTAAATTCAGATAAGAATTTATTGACTTAATATGGTGAAGATTGCTGGTTAGTTTTTTTGCAACATAAAAATGCTGACAGAACTCTAAAACTGATGCCAGCAGTACTGGCTTTTTCATCTATTATACAGCTGTTCCAGCCAGGGTGCACTCCCCTTATTTAGCTAGCAGCCGCATCCACCATCATCACTTAATTTGTCTTGGACCACAGCTGGAGGAGGCTGTATTGCACATGGGAGACTCACATACTTTAACGTTGACGTGCCAATTATAATGTCCACGATCCTTTCAGAGCCCCCACCTCAGCAGCACCCCCCTATCCGCCAGACTAAGCCATGCCATCATCAGACTCCCGCAACATCAGCTTTGTCACTTCCAAGTGGGCCCCCGAGGTCTGCTGCCACCTGGACACAGGCAACCCCCAATGAATGCATGCCTGCATTAGCAGCCTAGTTATGTTGTGCCCATTGGACCAGCCTTCCAGCCAGGCGTATCAAACATACATTCTGCTTGCGCAGCAGAGAAACGAGCTCTCTCTTCTCCATTGTGCTTTCTCCCCCTCACTTGCCCACAGGCCCCTCAGAGCAGTTTGTTTTTCACCTGCCTAGCAGAACTACCTGTTCACCATGCTGCACAGCCACCGAATGTCTTCCTGCAAGATACGCCTGCAATACCGTTTACCATGGTCTACGCACCAGGCCGTCTCTCTCAAAATGTTCCTTCCAGTCTACGGATAGTGGGTCCGTCCCGCCAAGCTGGTACATTCAAGCCGGGTGCCTAGAACTTTGCTGCTAGGGAGTCGCAGTTACCCCGCCATTCCAGCATGAGTCATAGACTTTATTGGCAATCAGGTTACCCCTGCCATTCAGACATCCTGGACAGAGGCATGGTTATATGTGGTTTATTCTCAAAAAACCCATATAAACCGTACCTTGTTCTCTTACCAGTCTGTTCACCTTGTTATTACCACGTAACGTGCCACCCTCTCAGGCTCACACCAAATCCGATTGCCAAAGCCCTTCAGAATTGCACTAACCACATTGGGAACTGCTCTCTATCTCAGTCTGGACGTCTGGTTACTAGCGATAATACCGTTTTTCTGTGCACTGCTGGGACTGAGAGCAAACCCTAGCTACAAAACCTACTTGAAAGAGACTTGGTTACCAGCAATAATACAGCATCTCTGGGATCCCCAGGGAGTAGATGTAGCGAAACTTCTACAGGTATGTGCACCCAAGTTGGAAACATTACCCAACTCACATGAGTGTCTGGCTACCAGCGATAGCACAGTTTCTCTGGGCATCACTGAATCGTGGAGCAGGGCTCACCACCCTCCATTGGGGAATGAACTGAACCTCGGGCATCGGAACCAGAGAGAGAAACACAAATTAGGCCTTCTTATAATTTCTAGAAATCTTGTCTAAGACTGGACATTTACCTTGCCACATGCCCCACTATAGAGCAGGGACGGCAAAGGCTGAGAGGATAGCCGCTTCTCAGATTCAACAATCTGTTGGTCAGGGGGCTGACTGTCAAAAAGTCTATACTAATTTGCGAAAGGAAGCTGCTCGCCTACAAACCAGAAATGCCTCAGTACCCATTACCTGGCAGACACCCTTCAGGACCCGCAGCTCCAGTTCAGCAGCTTCTTACCATCCAGGGTGCTTCACCATTCTTAACTGTCACCCTTGCTACTGACCCTGCCTACGCATTGTCCAGAGTCCATCAGGCCTACACCAGCTGCTCACGTTTCACTGGCATCTGCCATGCATTAAGCCTGTCAGTACTGCAACCACATTTGCCACTATTCAAGCTTCTACTTGCAATGCTTCAATTCTCTGCACCTAAACAAGCAGAAAGATGAATCACCGAGATCACAAGGACGGACGTGAACAGAGAAAATGCTTCCAGGGTCTGAAGGGAGCAGAGTCTTGGCATCCATACAGACCCAGATTGCACACCATTGTTAACTGATTGTAGTCTGCAATAGTGTAAGTTTTCTCTAAGTATTTCATGTTTTGCCTCCCATGCCTCCTTGAGTCCCTCCCTTGTACAGCACTGTGTTAGGGAGGCATAAACTTTAAACATACTGTAACGACCAACTTCGTTCATACAGGACTCGTAAGCTGACCATGTGGCCAGCCACTTTACTTTTGGATTACTACTCATGCAAGGCATACCAGTGTTTAATGTACGTTTAACTGTGGAAATGTTTTATAGTGGTATTTACAGAGAATAGGCATATGAACGCTTATTAAGAGTCCAGTGTACTAACTTTTGTGCAATGAAATATGCTTTGTAACCATATAAAAGAATAAAAGGGAATGTGCCTGAATATCTAGTATCGCCTGCTTATTCGTTACTATGTTTAATATGCAATGCTGTGCAGTGGCGTGACAGTAGAGGCATGCTCAGTGGCCTCGGTAACAACGGAGCTAGATAGTGGATAGGTCACCATGCATGTCATGCTCTATGCACAATATCCAACAAGCTGCCGAATAAAGGCCCCAATAACTAAAACTTGTACTCTTCCGCCCCAACCGAGATACAGCTGGGTGACGCCCTTAGCAAAACTTATGCATTTTTCCGCAGAGCACCCTTTCGCCTCCCTTGTAACCTCACCAGTTGCCTTTTGTCCTGCTTTGATGGCCGGTGCGACCCTGGAACGGTGAGAGCTGTGTGGTTTTGTTTTCAATTTTGCTATGTAGTCTGCTCACATATTTAACCTACAGCATATATTGTTATTTTTCTCTCTAAACGAAAGATAAATGAATAATATAAGTTAGGCTAAACCCTGAACCATGTAATAAATGAAACATAAAATTGATTACTACAGCTATTACGGAAAGTTAAACAGCACATATTTATCATAATGTTTGTCTAGTGGAGCGACAACATATAGCCCCTAAGTCATCAATAACTCACACTATTCAGGTATAAGATCTGAAGCAAATTATTTTGTCTGTACAGTTGGCAATATTTACAGGGTTTATGCATTGCTAAAAATTTCAAATTATGTTTAGCAGAAGTAAGTGCTCGTAAAGAGTGTTTAATGTTTACTATCAAATTGCAAATTTAAGTACTATCTTATATAAATTATTTTAACAATTAAATTTTTCATATCACACTCATGGTTAATATGCATAGGCCTATATAAAAATAAAATTCCTTAATCTCCCAGATGTAGCTTTATCGCTATTTGGTTGTTTTCAAAATCACGAGCACCAAACTTCCACGACATGAGTTATAATACAGATAAACCTGCACAACTTTAATTTTAAGAGTTTTCAATTTGAAATGTAACAAAATATTGCATGACATTTTGATTCAATACATAACGTTTATATGCTAATGTGATGCATCATAAAATGGTTCCAGAAATGATCACATTTTACATACTTGTGAAAGTGTAATGTGATAAGCGTTACATTTAACGTGAAGTAATTGTAATCCCAGTCTACCGGCCAGCGACTCCCAATGGTGAGAGCATTCACCAGCATCTTCACCCAACAGATGAGAAGTGGAATGTTTCTTTCGAGGAATCTCCTCAGCAGACAATGGTGGAGAAGGAGAGTTTCTTAAGCAGCTGGTAACACCTCCATTACTTCCAACTCCACCGGAGAATTTATTCATTCGTCCATCCATCCATCTGCCCACCAACCCGCATTTCACATGTATGATTTACTAACTAAATGTGTTCTTGTTTTATATCACTTGTGCATAAAATTATTTGTAATTTAATTTTTTTTTTTTTTTTTTTTTTTTTTTTTTTTTTTTTTTTTTCATAAATGCATTATTTAGATAAACTTAGTTCCAGTTTCAAAATGGCATCTACATATTTGGAATTTAGAATGACTGCAGACACATCTCCTTTTGGACTTGCATAGTGCTGAATATGTCTCTATACTACACTAAAAATAAAATGCACTGCAGTATGTTACCTTTCAAGCTAGATGCTGAAGACCAGAAGCATAACATCAAAATAAGAGTAACATTAATTATACAAAACACAACCTTCATTATTTTGCTGCACACATTCAAATTAAACCAGATTACAAGAACTGCAAGTACTTCACTCTAATTCTTTATTTTAATGTGTACCAGAACCCATGATATAGTTTATCTTCTTTTTTCAAACAAGTAAATAGCCAATCACATTATCAACATGAACTGATTAGATAAACAATTTTATCTTCTCTACAGAATGATGAACAATAACATTTACCCTTCAATTTCACACAACTTACTTAAGATTAATTAAAAGAGATATGAGCAGTCAACTACAAAATTAAAGGTTACATAACTTTCATATTTGTGCACCTTTTTCATAATGATGTTCAGTAATTTGATGTTAAGTTACAATTTTCCAACTTGTTACCTATTCATTGACCATTACTGTATGCACATTGGTAAACTTTAATTGCAGGTGTTATAATTTATATTCAGTTAGGAGTGGACCTTGTAAGTCTTTCTTGTGAAGAGAAGCACAAAAACCAAATAAAATTGGAGAGTTCTCATTGAAATGCACATAGATTGTTCTTATTTTTGTTTTGTACTAATAAACAGTTAAAAAGAAAAAAGGAATTAAAAATCAGAAGAGGAAACAAATTCACTGGTTTTGACAACTGCATCATACAACTATCTCAGAGGTTAGGATGCCAGCATACAACTCGTAGGGTACCTGATTCGTTCCCTGGTCCTGGCAGGCTGGAGCAATTTTCAAACAATAATGAAGAAACACTTCCACGTTGAGTATGCTTTCTTGTTGTGCTCCCCTTTCTGTTCCTGTATTAATTCTGTTTTTTCTCTGCCTTCATCTCACAAACATTATGCATTCTTTATGCAGGCCAGGGCAGCCAAAGACATTATAGAAGAACTACACTGTTTGTCTGTATGTTATGACTAACACGCCACAAAAAAATCCAATCCAATATCAGAGTGTTACTCAGTGAGCAAGCCAGATGTCTTCAATCAATGCAATTTTTTTTCTAACTAGATTTAGAGGCAGACACAAGCTGTAGCTATACTTCTTTCACCCTTACTTTAGTCCCCACGTAAGGAAATACACTTATGTCATTCTGCTGCAAAATGACAATTGGTAGCTGCCAGAACTACGTTGATACACTACACATATTACCTCATGGAAATATACCTCATACAAATAACATGATGGTCAGGATAGCTTACTTACAATTATAGTAGCTTAGCTTCCCTATAGCAATGTGATGCCCAGACTAGAATAATTTCATGTGCCTTTTCTCTCCCCCTCAGGATTTTTTTGTTGTATTTATAACATGTCTATCACTCTGTCCAGTGCCATCCATTTCCCAAACCTTACCTCTTGACTCCACATACTTTATGCATTCGTAGCATTTACCAGCAGTTATCCCACATCCTGCTGACTGCACAAACATGCAAAACTAAAAAGTGGTATTGTCGCGAGTTTCCTACCGCGCAATGAACATGGTTGTAGCAGACACGTGAGACTAGTCAGCTGCAATTACAGCTGCTTGCTTCAAAGACAATGCTGAATGCTGCTTATAATGATAATTAGAAACATTCCTAACAGTTATCTTCCTAACATGTTTCAACTATCATCCCTGAACATAGGTGTCCTTTTTACATCATACATGGCTCATGTCCAAAACATGCCAATTTAGCAACTATTGCACCAACGACTTTGTGAGTAGGGCCTACACACACACACCAGAACCATGGGAACAGCTTATTGTCAATACATGGTGCATGCACACATCACAGCTAGCTGGCATCAGATGATTTTGAAAAGAAACTTGGGAAATAATCAGTAAAAAAATGCACATAATCGGTTGTAAAAATACATATCACGCATCATAAGAAAAGTTGTTTTTTAATTATCATGTGTACAACTTTGCTTCCGCCGTTTTTCGATAGATGGCTGCAGCGGTAAGTGCTGGTGGAAATATGTAGATAAAAAATGTCACACAGTAAGCTTGGACATCTGTCAACATAACGACATCACCACATTACTGAATTTGTGTTTGCATCATATATTTATTCTTGAGCGAAGATGTCAGTTTTCGAGCCACATTTTCGGCATTTGCAGGAAGTTTTGATTTTCTGCTTCCATTTGAAGAAAACTGCAGCTGAGACTCATTGGATGCTCTCAAGTACTTACGGTGAGGCTGCTCTTAGTGAAAGAATGTGTCGTGAGTGGTTTCAATGCTTTAAGAGTGGTGATTTTGACGTCGAGGACCAGCACGGCGGTGGAAGAGAGAAAAGTTTTGAAGATTCCGAATTGGAGGCATTACTTGATGAAGACTCGTGCCAAACGCAAGACGAATTGGCAGAATTAATGGGAGTGATTCAGAAGCAAGGAAAGTGGGTTCCATACGAGTTGAAACCGAGAGATGTTGAACGGCATTTCTTTGCTTGTGAACAGCTGCTTCAAAGTCAGAGCCAGACCAAATATTCACTGCGTCAAGATCATGCTCTGTATTTGGTGGGACCAGCTCGGTGTGGTATATGAGCGGTTGAAACCGAATCAAACCATCACAGGGGGATCGGTATCGAACGCAATTGATGCGTTTGAGCCGAGCATTGAAGGAAAAACGGCCACAGTACAAAGAGAGACACAACAAAGTTATCCTCCAGCATGACAATGCTCGGCCACATGTCTCAAGACCGGTCAAGACATACTTGGCAACACTGAAATGGGAGGTCTTACCCCACCCGCCATACTCTCCAGACGTTGCTCCTTCCGACTACCATTTGTTTTGATCGATGGCACACGGCCTGGCTGATCAGCATTTCCGCTCTTATGAAGAAGTCAAAAAATTTATCGATTCGTGGGTTGCCTCAAAATACGCATCTTTTTTCGAGATGGTATCCAAAAATTGCCAGAAAGATGGGAAAAAGTCGTGGCTAGCGACTGACAGTATTTTTAATCATAAATATGTAATCACGTTTTAACAATAAAGGCCTCCAATTTTGGGGGGGAAACGGTGGAAGCAAGGTTGTACACCTAATATGTTGTACAAAATGCAAAGGAAGTTCGTTAATATTTGAATATTTGAGTTCAGATAGATCTACAGTGCGAATATTAACCACTGACAGAAGACTAACCGATGTGTTTGTTTATCCTGGGACTAAAGTAAGAGTGAAAGGAGTATGGGTTTGTCATATTAGGGGTGTTTGACATGAGATGTTTCAATCACTTCCTTGGCCTCCAGTAAACCTAAGAGCCAGAAAGTTGGTTCTATGATCCACAGTTAATGGTTTTGCTTAAATGAGTATATGTCCTATGTATCCACTATTTTGGATGTAATTCCTCAAGATGTAATTACCCTGCTACTGACTAGATCCATTCCTGAATGTCTCCATGTGAGATACATTAATCAATTTTTCGATATACAGTAAGCTTTTTTGGTACTGTGCGTCCCTGTTATGTACCAAAATGTTAGTGTAATGGATAGTAGTTATGTACCTCAGTTGCATAAGGTGTAGGTTGGCAACTGTGATGATGAGTGTGTTTACCACAAGTGTGGAACAGAAACAGTAGACTGTTCGGGCACGTGTTGATGGCGGAAAAGCCGTTAAAAAGGCAACTTTATCGGAATACATCCGAGCAAAATGAGTAACCAAGTACATAAAAGTCCCATTGCTAAGCAGAGGTATAAGATACTGGTTGGGCTAGGACTAGTCAGTTTGTTAAGCTTGCTGGTGTTCCCAGTATACAACAACAATGGGCCATATACTAGAAATGTCCTTTCCTAGAAAAACTAGCCTACACATATTATACTTTACTCCAGTGGCAGACCTAATCATCCAGCACAATGACAATACCTAAACGTTAACCACTATCACACAAACTTATACTTTGTAGAATGAGGCTGGTCTTCCAAATACAGGAGATATAATTGCAGAACATGATGACTCTCTCCACACACCCACTGTGTAGAAGCATTTGCCAGATTCAAGAATGAGTAAAATAATGTTCTTACACTCTGTGCACTGCCATGATTATGTTTGCATCAGGCCACCAGGTCTTTCTCACCTCTTCTTGCAGGATGATATCATGCTCATGCCAAGTCCAGCCACCGCGTGCCGTACCTATGTAGGCACAATCTAAAATTATAACCAAAAAGACTAAAGAGGAAAGCCAATATGTCAACACGGTAGATGAAACACAATATCATCACAGAACATGTTACACAAAAAAAATAAAACTGGACACTGATTTATTTAAATTGCAACTTTGCAAGATGATTATAAACCAAGACAATGAACAACTTGTATTTCATCACAACTGCTTACAAAGTGTCCATCAATATTAAATCAGTATAAAATGATTATATGCACATAATTAGGTTGCCCTATGAACATCTCTCACTACAGATATTATGTGATGTGACAGCAGGGTACTCATACAAAGGGCAACTCTCTCAAAGTCAGCAAGGCACATCAACTATCACACTCAAATTTTCTATTACAGCTGTGATCCCAGAGAACCCACACTTTCGCCTTCTAGACGGACTATCTCTCTCTCTCTCTCTCTCGATAGTCACAGGCCAAAACAATGCCAGCAACCCAAAAACCAGCAAATTCCAATTCATCAAAATCCAAAAGTTTAATTAACCTGTTCTGTTCACTTGGAGAACCACAAGAAAACCAGATTAAAAGGCAATTTTTAAGGTGAGATGTTGAGTTGAGCACAATATGATAATTTAACCTGCCAAGGAAACAAAAAAACATATAGAAGAAAAAATACAGTTTTTCTTGTTAAATTTTATGTAAACGTATCAAATCTACATTTCTCATTGTTTACAAATTTTATACTTTTTTTAACTATGCACATTATATAAAATATTATCTTCATTATATAAAATATTATCATATAAAAAAACTTTACACAATGATTTCCTTAATACAGCAAACCCTGCTTTATAATGAGCATAAAAACATATCAATATAAAAGCGTTAGTTTACTTATCTCTGCTCCCACTGAGTTTTAAACTTCTACAGAGCATAAACAGTAAAATTCATATGACATAACTTTCTGGACTAAAATAAAGTTTCGCTCCAATCATGCACATTTCTACAAATCCATAACTGTTTTGCTCCACAATGAGCACAAATGTTATCTCATAAATCTTATAAAAAATTTTGCTCATTTTTTACATACAGAAAAAAAATTAGACAGGCACACAGATATTTAAACTATGTTTGCTTTGAGCTGAAGGCTCACTACTATCCATTTTTTTAGGTTTTACGACCTGAGGAGTCTTTGCCATACTTAACTTTATGTCCAGTCGTTACCACTGAAGGAAACAGATTCATCCTGGTCTCGGCCCCGGACAGGGTTTATAAATCATAACTCTCCCCATCTTCACACACTTGGAAGATTTTCCCAGGGGTTTGTTTGTTTTCCTTTCTTCACAAATAATTTTTAAATTACGTGGACAATAAAGGTAATCAAAACATTTGACTTGTTCTTTGGCCACATCATTTCCGGAATCTGGTTGGCCAGGCATAGGAACCAAGGTTGGAAAAAGTGACATCCCTACCTTTCTCAAATCAACGATCACTTAGGCTATCCAACTCATCAGATCCAAAGTCGCAGAGTGCACCACGCAAGTAAAACCAAAGACGAGGCCCCTTGCCACATTTTTAAACAACCAAATCCCGTGGGGCAACACCATACGAATTGAGAGAAGTATTGTGCATTTGCCAACCCAGATCCTCAGTTTGTCAGTTACTCTAAAACTGCCGACAATGAGTCACAAGAAACAAGCCAATAACTGAATCGAAAAGGGAATCTTGTTCCCACGATTTAACGTTGTACATCAAGTGGATAGTATTAACATTATTTATATAACGATTTTTGCTGGATGGTGCATGCGTTTTTGATACTTAGAGAATCCACAGCATATTGACATTGAATAGCTAAACAATTTACTACTAGGCTGTACTTGCGAGTTGAACTGTTCTTTCCTCGGATCATTACCCAGTTCACATTGATTTTTATAACATATTATCAGAAGCACAAGAAAATTAAGATTATTTCAAAGCTAACTGGTGGGGCTTCACAAATTATACAAAATGTCCATAAATGATCACTACAAACTTCAAACATAAATAAAAAATTACCTAAAGGCGATGGAGATATGCAGTTTTTTGCATGTGAAAAAGCATTTCCCAAAGTTTTTTAACGGATTTTGATTTTGTTTCAGGTGTGACTGCTAATTCACCCAAATGACCACTCCACAAGAGAAGGCTCACTGTGTCTCTTGGTTTATTGAGCTCAAATCAGACACACAAGTGCAACATAATTACAGGACCAGGTGTGGTAAGGACCCATATGCAAGATCTACAATACGGGAGTGGCACTGTAAGTTTATGGAAACTGGCAGCGTTCTGCATCATAAGGGTGCCGGCCAACCACGCATAAGTGCTGAAGACATTACAGCATGCATGCTGCATATGTGCATAGCCCTGGTAAGTCGGTTCGCACTGCTGCAAGGCAACTGCAATTACCCCAATCAACGGTACACAAAGATCTACACAAGCAGTTAAGACTCCATGAATAGAAAGTGCAGCTGGTTCAAGCTCTGCAACCTGACGATGCACCATGGCGTGCAGAATTTGCTGCCAACATGTTGCAACGCATTGACGAAGTTGACAACTTCTTCAAGCAAGTTGTCTTCAGTGACGAAGCAACATTTTATGTTTCAGGTATACTGAACCGGCATAATGTTAAAATTTGGGGATCAGAACACCCGCATGAATCATGTGAGATTGCGTCGTCTGCCCCAACGTCGTTATAATTGTGAGCACCCTCTATTTCAGCAGTCAGTGGCAGACTCTTTGCTCATGCTTGGATCCCCTCCCTTGTTCTCCTTCTAAACCCCTTCCCCTTCCCCCACATGTGTGTCTTAGTTGTGTTTTGTGGCAATAGTTTATTAAAGGCCTTGCGCGACCGAGCGCTATTCTATTCTGCTGCAGCCTTTACTGCTGCTACTTCTGCTCAGTTCGTCTGCCCAGCTTCAGCCTGCCTGCACTTTCCTTAAACGAGAATTATGATGATTTGATCTAGTCATTCACGCTGAGCTATGGAAAACGTAACGTTTCTGTGTTTGCGGTAGGATTTTATCTGTTTTGTAAATTTTGTGTGGCATGTGAATGTAGTTGCTTGGGTGTGCAATAGTTGCTATCCATTTCAAAATTTGGTTTTGATTGCCGTTCTAAATTATGTTTGGCTGTAACTATGGTGTCGCGTCTGTTGTGCATTTTGTTTTCAATGTGTCATGATTGTCTTTGTGTGCCACCTAAGTTCAATTGATCTCTGGTAATTTTCCGTTTCCACAACTCATTTGTAAGGGCATCGCTTTTATGGTTTTAAAGGGTTGTATTTTAACGGTAGGAGCTTTAATGGGTCACATTCAGCTGGCTCCCACCGCAATATTTTTATTTGTAACTTTTAATATATTTTTATAGGATTGGAGGCTTTACTGGGCCACAGGTGGCTGCCCTGCTTCCTTAGCTACTTAACTGAATTATTGGAGATCAGAAAGAATTGCTTTGAAACAAGTATAAATAATTGTATTATAAATAGTTTTATATTGTCATGTACGAGCCAGTATTAAACAAATTTTGTGTTGGTGATCCGAGGATAACGTTTTATATTGATTGTCATGTAATTGAAAGTTTGATATTTTTAATAATATTGATTGGCAAAGACAGTCCAATTCCTTGGCCACCTCGCTCACCGGATATCACACGTCTGGACTTTTTCTTTGGGGTTATGTTAAGGACATTGTGTACAAATCACCTGTTGACGATTTGGATGAACTGAAGCAAAGGATTGTTGCAGCCCTTGAGACTGTCGATGAGGGAATGCTAGTGCGGACATGACGGGAGTTGGAGTATCATTTTGATGTGCATCGGGTAACAAAGAGTGCACATTTGTAGGTCTACTGAATTGTTTAAAAATTTTGGGAAATCCTCTTTTACATGCAAAAAAACCACATACTTCTATCACCTTCAGGTAATTTTTATTTACGTTTTGAAGTAGTAGTGATAATTTATGGATATCCTGTATTACTGAAAATCTACTGAAAATAAATAATGATTCTTTGTTGACAAAGCAAAAACCATCTTTACAAGCACAACACAGCAAGGCATGACCGAGTCTGTTCTGGAAAAGACTTGTACTCGTAAACCGGATACATATGCACAGTATATACAAGATTTAATTACAGAGAAAAACAGCCTTAGGAGCCAGAATTCTTGATCCTGAGATCGGCACACTACGGCACGCATTAATGAAGTACAGGTTGTCATCTCAAAGGAAGTGCAACTTTGGCAAGCCAGTGTCCGGGATGCTAAAGTAGCAAACTGTCCATACGCACAAACAACTTATGCGACTTAACAAAATGCCACTTAAATAAGATAGATGAAGTCCCATTAACAAACCAACACAGGGATTGTGATTACTCCTGAAGTAACGGCACAGGACTTCGCCAATATGCTGGAAACTGCATTCTAGCCAAATCAGGAGCCCTGTGATAGGAATTTCACAATGCAACTCGACCGCAAATTAAAGATATGGTAATTATTAAGTTTAGGGGCTTTTCTGTAAAAAAAAATATGCCAAAAAAGTGGTATATTTCCACTCTACTAATTATGCAGAACACGAATATACTTGGGGCATTAATGTCCAACTAATTTCTTAATATATGCCCACCTAACCTAACCCCACGATGGTGGAATAAATATTTTATACTAACCTAGGATTGTTGGGTTTTAAACTAACCTAAGATTGTAGGGTTTTAAACTAACCTAGGATTTTAAGGTGTTAATCTAACCTAGGATAGTAGGGTTTGAAACTAACCTAGGATTTTAAGGTTGTAAAGTAATATAAGATTATACAATATTAATCAAATCTTCGATCAACACCCTGCAATCATAGACTATATGGGAACCGTACAATCCTACGTTAGTTTAAATAGCTGCAATCCTAGGTTAATTAAAATCGCTACAATTAATACATATACATTAATGACGCTACTATAGTTGTGTTCTGCATTACCTACCAATAATCCTAGGTTAGTTTAGAAATAATGTGAAATTGTGGGGTAAAACGTCCAGAAAAACCTTGTTTGAATGACGCAATATAACTAAATTTGCACGTTAAGCTACCTGTTAGTTTACAATTCTACAATCCTCAGTTAGTTTAGAATTGTACTATTGTACATTTTTTAACTAACCTAGAATTGGACGGTTTTACACTAACCTAGGATTTTTGGGTTTTACACTAAACTACGAATTTAGGATTTTAGGGATTTAAAGGAGCCGTAAAACACACCAAAATAATATCAATTTACTCACCAATGTAGGCGGGTGGTACAATACCTCTGTCAACGGCCAATTCAACCTCACCTCACTCAATGAAACACCATCTTCCACAAAGCGCCACATACGCGCATATAACGCACTGAAACACTCGTTTACAGCCGAATATATAAACAGGAGCACTCGTTAATAGGCTAATATAATGCACAAAAGCACTCTTTCTTGCTTTCTCCATTTTCAATCCGCCGGATTAGGACGACAAGAATCATACCGCAAAGGCGCAATGGCAACTGACCAGGTTAAAAAATTTCCGTTAAAATGCCCGTAATTACATCCATGGCCATTAGGTAGCGTGGAATTTGCAATGCACAGCCATTATTAATGGCGGTAGACGTTAATAGACTTAAACAAACAAATTTCGTGATTTTTTAAAATATGTTCTACTTATTTTTACATTATGCCCTCTTGAATATTAACAAGGTAAGCTGTGCAGAACCCGTTAATGCAACTTTTGTTGGTCTAGGATGTTTCGTTCAGAAACGTAAAAAAACTGGCTCAACATCATTTCGTAATTTTGTTCAATTTTTTTTAATATGTTGTACTTATTTCAAAGCTACGCCCCTAGTATATTCGTGTTCTACGTGATTAGTAGAGTAAAAATATACCACTTTTTT
Source organism: Clitarchus hookeri (assembly GCA_002778355.1). Lineage (NCBI taxonomy): Eukaryota > Metazoa > Arthropoda > Insecta > Phasmatodea > Phasmatidae > Clitarchus > Clitarchus hookeri. The sequence goes on from NQII01000418.1 coordinate 107,771, forward strand.
GGGGTTTTTTTTTCTTCAGAAAAGCCCCTAAACTTAATAATTATTGTTGGAATATTCAGTATACCAAAAGGAAAACCAAAAATTATGACTTTCCTTTCGTTGTGGCAAGAAATTTGGTTACCGAAAGTTGCAACAAAATGAAATTCCTCAATTTCTATGAAGATTCATGTGTTTAGTGAATGTTCATTTAATGCACCAGCAAAGAAAATTTGTGTCTGTAAATAATTTTGTTAGATTTCAATATTTTATAACTAAAACAAGAAATTACTGAAATAACTAATGAGTCTACTTTCCTCTACATTGGTGCAAATAATTTTTAATGAAGTTTTTAAAAGGTTAGAAAGTAAGAAGAACTTAACGTCTCATTGACAGCCAAAAACATATGCAACTGTAGTGAGATAAATACAAATACACACATGCCTTAACCAGGACTCGAACCCAGAAAACCTTTTACCATAAGCAAGTGTGCAACCAACTGCACTACGGAGGTAGGATTTGAAGCATCAACTTTTAAAGTTATCAGTCTAATGTTTTTATAGATAGAATTTACTAAACTGAAATATTTATAGGGCCACCATTTTGAAAATAAGAGTCTGAGCCACATAAAACATGTAAGTTTACATAGCCTACCAAAGTGTTATATGTGTGAAGAATTTGTGGAAATCAGTTTATTGGTTCCCGAGACACAAAAACTTTTCTTATTTGGTACCATTGAACTAACTTGCCTAAAATAGGCTCTGTATGCAATGCTTCTAATATATACTGTTTAGCATACAAAGTTTGGTTATATTTGGTTATATTGTTTAGTAACTATTGCAAATTTATCTAAATTATTTATATGGCCACCAATTTGAAAATCAGGCAGGTATTCAGTCACTTTTGTGATGAAGATGTGAGCCACATTCGGAATGCATCTTGTTTTGGCAGTAAAACGAGATTCTTAAACGATTAGCAAGTTGTTTGAGTGTTGGTTACAGTTGCGGGCACTCTCAACGTTACGAGAGGTCTTGACCTACCCTAAACTATTCGCATCCCGTTAACATCTCCTTGTACTTGTAAAAATGGTGCACACCATACATCATTTTGATAAGTAAGATGCAATGCACTTGCAACAATTATTTTTTTGTGGTGACATACTGTTCCCAACCCATACAAATGGAGGGGTAGAAAATAATAAAGGAAATTTAAAAACTTACCACAACCGATGGATTATGTACAATTATATTTACCTGTTATTCGCTTGTCTTATCATGGTTTGATGCAGCACAAATATTATTTTTACTGACTACCAAGTAAATGCTTTAAAAAAAATTTTCAGCAAAATTAGGAATAAAACTAGTATTATACATATTTCTATGCTTATAATGTTTTCTTCCATTCATCACCTTGCTGGGATCAATAGAATCACTAACAAATTGTGAACCTCAGACAGCCTTGAAAGTCAGCTTAAATATTACATTAACAAATCTTACAAAATATATATACATATATATGTTTTATATATAGATTTATTGTAAAATTTACAGGGTAGCAGTTTTGAAAAAGTGACTGCTAAATAAAGTTTTATGACTTCCATGAAAAAAAGAAGAAACACACAACTTATGAACAATATAGAATATCACTTAAGGCAGTGCTAAATTCACCTTAAAAATTAACAGCTGAAAATTGAACATACACATACCTATATGGCGTGCTACCAACGCAACGTGCCAGCGTAAGATGTACACCTGCTTGCAGTAACCGCATAGGGAGGATTGAAAATGTTCTATTTTCTTAAGCGGAGTTCTATGCCGACCAATTACAAGAAGGCAATTCCAACAATGGAAGTCATTGCAAAACTAACTAGTGTCAGAAAAGTGTGTTTTATGGACTTTGTATTACATTTCGTACTTCTGTTTATTTTAACAAATTTCTCAGACGCACAGAAAATATGAGCAAACCCCTGCCATATTTCTAAGGGTCCTCTAACGTTCCAATGAAAAATTTACATTCGTCCTTGATGTTAGGGAAGCCAAAAATGAAACCAGAGTTGTCTAAAGTACATTTTGGCCTTAGAAAAGAGCCATACAATTCCTCGACTCCATTCACATCAACATTCATAACAACTCCTATGAAATTCATTGTTTTTTGCTACTATCAGCTACACAATCATCAAGGTGGAAAGCAACCAGTAGCCAATCCTGCTCCCTAATATCACTGTCTTTCACACGACAAACACGACACCTGTATCTCCTACCATTAAAATAAACAAATGATTCACCACCAACAGCAACTCTCACAGCATTTTAGACACACTTTTTCCAGCTGGAATATCAAGCTTTTTCTTCCTTTGGCGTTGTGTTGAAGAGTCACCATGTCTCATATCTTAGAGCAGTACTTTCAGGCAGTCATCCATAGCAGTTCTAATGTTGTCCAGATTTTCAGGGTTTTCCTTTGGTAAACGATTTAACACCGTATATTGTTCAGAGGAATCACCCCACATTTTGCAAATCCACTTCTGATGTTTGAAGCTGAGTATTTAGAGATGGAATATATAAGTTTATTCAGAAGGAGTGGAAAAACATATTTTGGGACAGCACTTTCATTCTTTCCAGGCCCAGCTTTCCATATTTTCGGAATATGCCTCCGTGACTGCTTCAAAGGCCTAAAGAAAACCACATCTAAAGGCTGCGTCAGATAGGTAGAGTTGGAAGGCAAAAAAGACCAACCGAATTCCATTATCCTCAAAGGTTTGAACAGAATGCACTGTAAGATGTAAAAATAGGTTGTCCCCAAGTAAAATTTTTCGGTAATTATTAAGATTAAGGGCTTTCCTGAAAAACACAAAAAAAAAAAANATAGGTTGTCCCCAAGTAAAATTTTTCGGTAATTATTAAGATTAAGGGCTTTCCTGAAAAACACAAAAAAAAAAAAAAATTATGATATATTTCTACTCTACTAATCACGTAGAACACGAATATACTAGGGGTGTAGCTTTAAAATAAGTACAACATATTTAAACAAATTTAACAAATTTCCGTTATGTGCGAGCTGTTTGGCCGGTGTGATTACGTCAACGTTTCTGAACGAAACGTCCTAGACCAACAAAAGTTGCATTATTGGGTTCTGCACAGCTTACCTTGTTCATATTCAAGAGGGCGTAATGTTAAAATAAGTAGGACATATTTAAAAAATTGTGAAATTTACGAGCAGTTTGCCTGGTTTGTTTACATCTATTAACATCCACCGCCATTATTAATAGCAGCACATTGCTGATTCCACGGTACCTAGCGGCCACGGATGTCATTACGGGCATCTTAACGGTCAATTAAAAAAAAATCAGTCGCCATTGCGTGTTTGCCGGGTCTAGTTCTGACGGATTTAAAAACGGAGAAAGCAATAACGAGTGCTTCTGTGCATTACATTTGACTGTAAACGAGTGTTTCATACGCAATATAAGCCGACTTTTGATCACTAAGTCACGCAATATAAGACGTATGTGGCGGATTTGTGGAACACTGTGTTTCGTTGAGTGAGGTAAGGTTGAATTGGCCGTTGACAGAGGAATTATATCAGGTGAGTAAATTGATATTCTTTTGGTGTTTTTTACAGTTCCTTTAAATCCCTACAATCCTAAATTCTTAGTTTAGTGAAAAACCCTAGGTTAGTGTAAAATAGTACAATCGTAGGTTAGTGCAAAACCTTAAATTCCTACGTTAGTGTAAAATCCTTAAATCCTAGGTTAGTTAAAAAACCCTACAAACCTAGATTAGTTAAAAATCCAGAAAACCTAGGTTAGTGTAAAACCCTAAACTCATAGGTTAGTTTAAAAATGTAAAATAGTGATTCACCCATCGTGGGGTTAGGTTCTGTTGGCTTAGGTGGGCACATATTAAGAAATTAGTCGTACGTTAATTCCCCTAGTATATTCGTGTTCTGCATCATTAGTAAAGTGGAAATATAACATTTTCCGTGAATTGTTTTTTTTTTTTTACAGAAAAGCTTCTAAACTTAATAATTACCCAAACTAATAACCTGTCAACAATTATATTCTCCTCACATTCTGAAAGGGCAGCTTGTCCTCCTTGTTTCTTGACACCATCTCCTTTTTTTTAAATGACGAAGTACAGAATATGGTATGTTGATGACGTTAAATGCTTGTTAAATACTCTTTTGGTAATTTTCTAGATTAGGGGCTTTTCTGAAAATAAGAAAAAAAACTCCAGAAAGTGGTATATTTCGACTCTACTAATAACGTAGAACACGAATATA
>NQII01000418.1:112065-228919 GCA_002778355.1 Clitarchus hookeri
TACAATCCTAGGTTAGTTTAAAAACGTAAAATAGTGATTCACCCATCGTGGAGTTAGGTTCTGTTAGGTTAGGTGGGTACATGTTAGGAAATTCGTCGTACGTTAATGCCCCTAGTATATTCGTGTTCTACGTTATTAGTAGAGTCGAAATATACCACTTTCTGGAGTTTTTTTTCTTATTTTCAGAAAAGCCCCTAAACTAGAAAATTACCACTCTTTTTTGTACAGCATTAATTACACAAGTAAGGTCCAATTTGTTACGTTTATTGTAGATCTTATCACGTGGAACTGGTTCATAAGTACGGTGCATGGTGATTATTCACTCCAAAAAAATTAAAAGGACAGTGATCAAAATAAAACAAATTAGTTAGCCATGTTTTTCACACAAACTAAGTATCCTTTATATTACTATTTCGCAATACTGTAAAAGACAAACTTAAAAAATTCACACAACTCAGATAATAAGAAACATATATGTGAAAAAAATTTAACAGGTAATGTTTTTCCCCTACAAAACAGTTCACTAAGAAAAAAAAACTAATAATAGTTGCGCCAACATGAAAACATTAAACTCGCTGACAATTATATCATAGAGGTTTTAACAATTAAGGAAAAATTTAGTGGTCACATAGCTCTAGTAAACACGAAAGACATATAAACACAAAACTTTTGGTAATTATTGAGAATAGGGTCTTTACTGAAGATAAAAGAAAAAATCACGGAAAGTGGTATATTTCCACTCTACTAATTACACAGAACACAAATTTTCTAGAGGTGTTCATGTATTAACAATACAAACAACAAATACGATTATGGGGAAGGCTATGAAGATCAGGAAAAGTGTGAGGTAAAATTACTAAAAAATACCAACAAAAAAATACAAAACCACCTCAATTTAACATTTATCAACCCAATTTCGTAATACGTGCCCACCTAAAAAACTTTACCTAATACCACGAAGAGTGAATCACTTTTTTACATTTATAATCTAACCTAGGCTTGTAAGGTTATAATGTCTGAATCTAACCTAGGATGATAAGGTTTTAATCTAACCTACGATTTCATTATAATCTAGGATTTTAGCGTTTTAATCCAACCTATGATTTTATTCTAATCTAGGATATTTGGGTATTAAAGTAACAGTATAACATACCGGACGTGTATGAATTAACTCACCTAGGTATGCAGTGGGTACAATTACACTGTCCTCGGCCAATTCAACTACTATCGTGCATACTTGCACCTTACCTCACTCGACAAAACATCATGATCTACTAAAACGTAGCAGTTACACCCGCCACATAGACGACTGTAACACACAGAATCACTCGTACTTGCACCCTCCATTCGTAAAGCACAAGCCTTCGCATGGTTGGATTCGGAAAACACAACCCACGAACCGCACTGTATTGCATCTAAACAGTAACTGAACGAAGTTCACATCTACGCTGACAGCATTACATGGCTATTGAACATGGCCACCAGCGTCAACAAAGCAGCCGAACTCCTCGTATCTTAACTATGTTATTAAGTTAATTATTTTACCATTACACCCTCTTCAAGATTAAAAAGGTAAGCTGTGCAGAAACAATGTATGTTACATTTGTGGGTGTACTATGTTTCCTTCAGAAAAGCACCTATTCTCAATAATTACCCAACTTTTTCCAAATTATTGATGCTTTTCACCCCAGCGAATCTATTCACCCCATTTTATGGTACAGACTTTAGTACTACACACATTAATTTACAAATATATTTTAACAATACATGTACTTTTTGTCACACCCACATCAGTCAAAACCTTGTTACTAAATGCCAATATCTGGAAATGTGTTTGCATTATTAGTCTCGCACAAAGGGCTCAGAAAATCATCGGACTCTCGTGAATTCTAGCTCGGTGTCTGATATTTTTAGGAGGCCATTAAGAGATAGTCCCCTCTTATATGCGAAGAGTTATGGTCCGTCTCATACAAATTGGCGAGATTCTGACAGTCAGTGAGTAGCAACTTGATGTATACGAAACAAACAAAGTGCCATTTACAAAATCCTGTATCAGCTGATGCACGAAAGAACAAAAATTAATATTACGTTGGCTATTCTGAGTGCACTGCCAATAAACACATTATACAAGCACAAAATACACGATAAAAAAGAGTTCCTAGATTAATTATTACATTTTATCTTACAAGGCCACAAAACAGTGGTTGTTAGTGTTACAAACTGAAGTTCGTGATAAAGTAGTAATGTATAGATGTTCAAAATTAAATGTATAATAAAACGATCCGTATCCAAATGAAACGCAACTTCAAATTCTTTTTCACCTCATACCCCCCCCCCTTCCCACCGGCGCGTCCCAACAACCTTCTACTAACAAGCTATCCATACTTGCTTGATACTAATTCCAAAAGCATATGGAAATATTACATTACATTTTTTAATCATTTTTTCTAATAATTTGACGAAATATGTTTCAAATTCGTGTCGTACCGAGCCAGTAATGGAAGATTATTCAATTGTAATAAGATGCTATCTATTGAGCAATGCAAATGGCTCAATCCTAGCTCTGGCATGCCGTACGCACCACCTATCTGCTCTTTCCCAAGCATTACCAGCCAGAGAAGGAAGCTTTCATGCTAACAAATTTACGAACAAATACCAATAGTTTTATTTTTCTGCGAGATCTGCATAATTTTTGAAGTAACATCTATTTCGTGTACAGCTATTTTGAGTACTAGTAATTTCTACTAGGCCAGTAATCGTTCGTCTATGTGAATTATACGCCATATTGTTTTCCCGAAAATCCATTTCCTTGATTCCTAAGAAAGTGGGACACACATGAATAGTTTTTAAGCAATGCTAACGTTATTCCACGTCACATATTTCGAACTCGAGTATATAAGATAATGTCCAAAGTGTGATAATAGCTACAACTACCATCTCGCAAATTTTTAACGCAAATTCACTGTATCGGGCAAATTAAAAAAGAGTTAGCAAATATTTGATTTTTTGGAAGGTTTTATATTTTTACTCTTATAACCTATTAATATTTTTAGACAGATGTCAGTTTAAAATATCTTAAAATTTGTTTAGCATTACAATACAATGGCAAGTGGATTAGCTGACAATGTGTTAAAAAAAAAAAATACAGCCTCCACTTGACGCACCAGCTGATAGCAAAAGGATACATAAACGAAAAGTAAACATTGGCGCTACTTTCGTCGAACTGTCACAATCTCGCCAACTTAAATGATACAGACAATAGCGGGACTGCAAACGAAATGTTTAAGAATGCCACCCTCAGTGTTTGATCACACTTAAATCATGTGAGTTTACATAGCATCTAGCCAAACTGGTGTGCAAAATTTGTTGCAAATTTGTTGAATGTTTCCAAAAATATGGCGAATTGTTCCATTTTTTTCACCTGGCACTATTTTACAAAACGGCCTACAAAAGAGGATCTCTGGACACATGATGCATCTAATATACAAAGAGATGACAAAAGTCATGGGATAGCAATATACAAATATACAGATGGCAGTAATATCGCATACAAATGTATAAATGGGCAGTGCAATGGTTGGGCTTTCATTTGTAGTCAAGTGATTCATGTGAAAAGGTTTCTGACGTGATTATGGCCGCACGACGGGAATTAACAGACTTTGAACGTGGAATGGTAGTTGGAGCTAGACGCATGGGAAATTCAATTTCGGAAATGGTTAGGCAATTCAACATTCCGAGATCCACAGTGTCAAGAGTGTGCCGAGAATACCTAATTGCAGGCATAACCTCCCACCATGGACAACGCAGTAGCCAAACGCCTGCACTTAATGACCGAGACCAACGACGAGTGCGCAGAATGGTCAGTGTTAACAGACAAGCAACACTGCATGAAATAACCGCAGGAATCTATGTGGGACGTACGACGGACATCTCCTTTAGGACAGTGCAGCAAACTTTGGCTGTACTAGGCTATGCCAGCAGAAGACCGACTCTAGTGCCTTTACTAACAGCACGACATCGCCTGCAGCGCCTCTCCTGGGCTCGTGACCATATCGGTTGGACCCTAGACGACTGGAAAACCGTGGCATGGTCAGATGAGTCCCGATTTCACTTGGTAAGAGCTGATAGTAGGGTTCGATTGTGGCGCAGACCCCACGAATCTATGGACCCAAGTTGTCAACAAGGAATTGTGTAAGCTGGTGGTGGCTCCATAATGGTATGAACTGTTTTTACATGGAAAGGACTGGGTCCTCTGGTCCAACTGAACCGATCATTGACTGGAAAGGGTTGCAGCCATTCATGGCCTTCATGTACCCAAACAACGATGGAATTTTTATGAATGACGATGCGCCATGTTACCAGGCCACAACTGTTCGCGATTGGTTTGAAGAACATTCTGGACAATTCCGGCGAATTATTTGGCTACCAAGATCGTCCGACATGAATCCCATCGAACATTTATAGGACATAATCGAGAAGTCAGTTCGTGCACAAACTCCTGCACCGGCAACACTTTCACAATTATGGACGTCTATAGAGGCAACATGGCTCTATATTTCTGCCAGGGACTTCCAACGACTTGTTGAGTCCATGCCACATCGAGTTACTGCATTTCGCCGGGAAAAAGGAGTTCCGACACGATATTAGGAGATATCCCATGACTTTCGTCGCCACAGTGTATAAAATTTTGTAGAATTGTTATGTAAATATAAAGACTTATATAAATGATTTATATTAATATAGTTTTAATAAAAGGCCCGCACCACCTAAATACGTAAGTTCACATGCCGTAACACTACTTGCGAGTAAAATTTAGTGACCATTGGTTGATTGGTCTCCAAGATGTGATATAAGTAAAAATGTTTAAGAAAAAATTTATTTTCTTATTCATAACTACATAATGTAACACACGCTGTTTTCAATACAAAACAAAACCTTTCTTCTATATATTATATATAACAAAGTTAGATTCTGTTATTGCTTTCATTTACTATTTGCATGTACTATTCACTCCCCCTCAACAGCTGATTCTAATGCATAGATAGATTTATTTTCAGGTTCAAAGACATGATGGTTCAGAGAGCCTTGGTAAATATATCTACAGTTTGTTCTGTTGAAACCACTCGTACAAGATTCACTTTCTCTTTGACAAAATGAAGTTTCACATCCATATGCTTGGTCCTCTTGGAAATAGTCGGGTTATTAGCAATGCTGATGCAGTTGTTATTCTCTTCAAACACTGATGCCCCCTTCACATCAATTCCCAACTCAAGCAATGATTCATTCAACCACATTAATTCCCTTGTTGCCTCATACAGAACTATGTTCCAGCCTCCACCGAAGATAAGGTTATAGATAATTGATTTTAGTCTTCCAAATTACAGAATTTAAAAATACCTTTATTACACATGCAGTTGTCGATTTCTGATCGTCTTTATCAAGCCAAGTAGCAACAATCTCGCAAGTTAACACTTCATCAAACTGGCTAACATTTGTCTTCATACCTAGAGTTGGGATGAGGTATTTCAACACACGCAGCAAATAAATATAATGTCTGTCACTAGCACAATCCTGGAACCTGCTCAAGTTGTTCACTGCAAAACGTATATCAGGACGACTGTTCGACATAATATACCTCAAGGTGCCCAGAAGCTCTTTGTACGATTTCATTGTTCTGTCTTTATACGGTGACTTTGTTAAGTTCAGGTACTTTTCCATCGAAGTATTCTCAATTCGACAACCATTAAATCCAAATTTTTTCCTTGTCTGTTCGATCAATCTTCGGCCCATCATTAGATCGCAGGACATTAAGTCCCAAGAAAGTACTAATTTCTCCTAAATATTTCATATCACAAATTTATTCAAAAACTTGCTTATTGTCTTCAATAATATCCCGATATTCACTAAACAGCAATAAATCGTCAACATACTAATATATATGTATATTTATATACACACACACATTTACTCTCATGCATAAACATTCGTCATAATGTGATTTCTTAAATCACAAGTTCTCTAGTTCAGATTCTAGGCATTTATTCCAACATGTAGGAGCTTACTTTTATCACAAATCGGTCTCTTTAGTTTCAAAACATGTCCTGGTTCAGTCTTCAGTCCGTCAGGAAATCCCATGTATCTAGTCTCATCCAAGAATCCATTAAGAAAATCCGTGGTAACATCCATCTGGTGAATCAAATATAGTAATTAATGCAAATTTCCAATGACAACATAAGTCTAACAGTGTTCATATTTTCAATGGATGCATACAATTCATGTGGATCCATATATTTCTTAAAACAATACGAGCAACCAACCTAGCTTTATATTGACCATTCCCTCTGATCATGAATGTCCATTTCGAATCAATTACTTTTATATTTCGTGGATTGGGAACAATTTCCCAAACATCAGTCTTGTCCATAGTCCCCAGTTCTGCTTTGGTTGGAGCATGCAATTTATTAGCATGAGGTATTTTTTATATATCTTTAAAGCATAATGGTGTTTAAAATCACCTCTCACATTAAGAAAAATAACTTTTGGACCAACAAAATCAACATCTCTGTAGGTTTCAACTTTTTGATTTTCTGGAAAAAATTATTTCTGTGTCCCTTTACTTCATCATCGTAACCAATATTGCTTTAGGATACCATTTATTCTTCTTTGTTTTGGATTATGAACAAATGCTTCACAACCATAAGGCTTTAAAAATAAATAAATGTGTTGGCTTCCTATTGAAAAATAATTTAATTGGTGTCTTTCCTGAAAGTTGAGTACGATCAGTCCGACTGAGAATAAATACTGCTGCAATTGTTGCTTCAGCCCACAAACTATTATTTAACTTACTCCCAACTAGCATTGTAAGGGTGCATTCTACAACAGTACGATTATTATATTCGATCGTCCCGTTCTGTTCTGGAGTATATGGAAAGGATTTTCCATGGTCCAGCAACAAATATTCAATGAAACTCTTAACTTTTTCCAATCCCTTATCACTTCTGAATTTCTTCACAGTTTTACCAGTTTGTGTTTTGAACCAATTGAAATAACCGATGATATTGTCTTTCACTTCAGATTTCAGACACATGAAAAACACAGTCCTCCGATTTGTAATATTAATATTAATAACCAACACCCACAATTAGACTACCGCCTGATGGCGAGCTCTCTCGCCTCTCCTCTACCCGACCAAACTCTTCTCCCACGCCATTCCTGAACATTCCAACCCCACTCACATATACAAATTCTTCCCGCAACACATTCTACTCCTTCAAAGACCTCAAAAGCATAGACCGCCTACCCCTCTCCATTATCCTCCACACCCTCTGAAGCTTCTCACTGTTTTTTCCTCTCCCCATTATTTAGCTGGCAGCACCAATTTCTCAACCCTCCCTCTCCATTCACTATCCTGTACATCCTGACCAGTCTTTCAACTTTCCTACGGTCCTACAACAAACTCTACCCCATTTCGTTCATCATCACTGATGGCCTATAGTTCTCTTCATCATTACCATCCTGCCCCTGTCTTCTCCACCTGCCCCTGTCTTCTCCACCCACCCCTGTCTTCTCCACCTGACCCTGTCTTCTCCACCTGCCCCTGTCTTCTCCACCTGCCCCTGTCTTCTCCACCTGCCCCTGTCTTCTCCACCTGCCCCTGTCTTCTCCACCTGCCCCTGTCTTCTCCACCTGCCCTTATTTGCACCTTCTCTAGCTCTCGCACCTCTACCTCCACGTATGGGTCCCATACTGTTACCGCATATTCTAACATCGGCCATACCTTTGTGCCATATGCCTCCTCCTTCACCTCACCACTGACTCCCTTCAGCACAATTCCCAACATACCCAAAGCCATTTTTCCCTTTGCACTAACCCTCTCTACCTGTTTTTTTTTCATCTGATGTTACCCTGCGATACAATCCCTAAATAGTTATATTCTGCTGCTTCTTCTATCTCTCGCCCCTCCCATCTGTACATGTCCCTGCTTATCACCTTCCTTGTAAACCTCAATACCTTAGTTTTTCTTACATTTATATTAATTTTATTCCCCATGGTCCACAACTATATCCTGCCAATGTCTGCCTGCAAGTTCNTAATACACAATAATCTGCAAACAATTTTATTTTTCCACTAATCCCTAAACCCATGTAATTTACCATTATGACAAACAACAGAGGGCCCAACCCACTTCCTTGCCGCACCCCTGACGTAACCTCTCCTTCCTCCGATATAGCCTCCCTCACTTTCACCCTCTGTCTTCGCCCCTTGAGGAAGTCCCCAATCCATTCCACTACCCACTTGTCCGGTATCAGCTCATACACTTTCTTCATCAAAGTCCTATGGGCCACCTTATCAAATGCCTTCTCAAAGTCTATGAAGCAGGCATTCACCTGCTTCACCTCATCAGCTGCCTGCACCAGATCCTCTAACAGCCCAGCCAGCTGTCTCACATGAGTATCCTTTTCGGAAAGCATGTTGTGAGTCCTCCAACCAATTCCACTTGTTCATAAAATTCAGCCTCTCCATTGCCTTTCTTGCACTCGATGTGAGACTCATCGGTCTGTAGCTGCCAGCCCTCCCCCTAATACACCCCCTGTTTGTGTAATTGGACCACCAATGCATCCTTCCAACCTTGTTGCAACTTACCCTCGATAAACAACACCTCAAATATTTCACTAACTCTCTTTCGCCAAACTTAAGTGCTGTGTTCCCTATCCCACCTGGTCCCACTGCTCTAATGCTCTACAATACCCTGATCACCATTGCTATCTCCCACTCCCTCATCTTAAACTTACTAAACAACCTCCAATCCCTATTGACCTTCCTAATCCAATCCTCCTTTGACTTAAACACTGACAAGTACAGGCCTTGTAGCATCTCCGATTTTTCTTGGTCATTTGGTACAGTCCTGCTATCCCTAACATTCAGCAGAGGGATCCCTTCCTCTCCTCCCCTTACCATGTTATTATACCTAAAAAATATCCCCCATTCCTTGCCTTTTCGTTTTTCCACCATCTTCCCTACAAATATATTCTTCACCTGTTTGATCATCCTTTCAAGCTCCCTTTGCATTTGTTTCATCAATTCCTTAACTCTTGTCATCTCTTCATTTCTCCACTTAGCGTGTAATTTTCTACACTTCCTCTTCAATTTTTTTAATCTCCTGTCCATAACATGGTGGATCTCCCCCAGGCTGTAATCTTTTCTTTGGCACAAATTTCTTTAAAAAAAACCTATATTATTCTTCTAAATTCTTCCCATTATCCTTCCACACATTCCTCTGAAGACCACTTTTCAAACCTTATCTCTCAGGAAGATTTATACACCCTTCATGAGTCTTCTCCCATACTGCCAGACCAAACTATCTGCTGTTTGATCTTCCCTCGTCCTGCCAAGCCCAATTTCTACAATAGGAATATCGTGATCGCTTATGCCATTCAATACTATTTCATCAACTACAGCATTAACAGGTTTGACCAACACCACATCCAGCACTGACCCAACACCCTCTTCATTCCACCTCATAGGTGTTTCTATGTACTGGACCAAGCCTCTGTTGACTAAATGTGCTGCTATTCTCTGCATCATGCTGCCCATCCCTTCTACGCCCTCTAGTCATCTCACACCTGGCATATTTAGATCCACTGCTACAACAATCCACTGCCTGTTCTTTAGTCTATCGACTCTCTCCTTGAGCGTCTCAATCACTTGTCACCCCTGTCCTTGTGGCCTATACTCTGCTAGCAAAGTAATCCTCCTACAATTAACCCCACTTAATTTAATTTCTGTCACCTCAACATCTTTACTAATCCATTCTACTGGCCATTTCAGTCCCTCCCTTACACACGCCATTATACCTCTTCCTCTCCCATCCCTATCTCTTCTGAAGATGGTGAACTTATGCTGCCTACATTCAATGTCAAGCACTTCCTCATTCGGCTAAGTCTCCACAGCTACAACGTTATCTGCCCCATATCCTTCAACCTTACCGCAGAAGCCCTCCAACTTGCTGTACACACTCCTACAGTTCACCACCATAACTTTATTTTGCTAACATGCTGCATTACCCTCCTACTTTGCTTGCCCCTAACACATGTTGCCTCATCAGTGCTTACCTCTCCATTTCGCTCTATTTATGTTACCTTGTCCCTCTCTAGTTGCTATTTAAACACTTTTTGCTCAGCCCTGACTCTCCATACAACCAGCTGCTTCCCTACCCTAGTAGATCCCATAGGATTATCTTTCCCTGCTCTGTCAGGTGTACCTGGTCCCTTCCTACACTTTCCCAGCCTACCCATTTCCTTCTCTCTATAAATGTAGCCCCCAAATCCCTACATACTCACTTATAAACCTCACTCACTGCCACTGCATTCCTGTAAGTTATTTCCTTTCTAACCAGCATGCCACTAACTACTGTCCTAGCTCCTGGGAACTTCTCCTGTACTTTACTTAATAACCCCCTGAGGTCCCTCTCTACCTCTTGCCCCACCTCCTTTCGAGCCAGGTAATTTATGAAATAAAACCACCTTTGTCACCCTGCTACCTCTCACAGTATTAACTCTTTCTTACAAATCCTTGATTGTTGCACTGCCAAATGCTGCTTTATATGTATTTCCTTTCCTGATTTCCCTCAACTCTACCCCCTTCACGATCGAGCTGCCTAGGAAAACCACGTATGGTTCGTTTCCTACAATCCTTTCCTGCTTTATGGCCCTTCCACCCACCTGCCTTCCCTTGTTAATTCATCTCTTCCCTAATTCCTGTCACCAGCCTCCTCCTGCACCACCATTGTTTCTTTCCCTTTGACCAGCACTCTTGTTTCCCCTCTGGCCGTGAACTGCCCAGTTTTTCCTACTTTCTGGTCTTTGTGAATCCCTTTCCTACAAGCCTCAACATACTGCGTCCTGTCATCCACCACTGCCTGTTCCCTACATACTGTTTCACGCTCATATATCCTTGTTTACTTCCTGCTGTCTACTATCGCCATATACCTTGTTACTGTTTCCCGCTCCTCTATCCTTATTTGCTTCCTAGTATCACCTACTGCCTTTGACTTTTCTACTGTCTCCAGCTCCTCCATCCTCCTCAATTTTACCACCTCAATCTCTGCCTCCCTTCTCCTCTGCTTTTCTTCCTGCAGTTCCTTCTGTAGACCAGCTTACATTTTGCCTAACTCAAAATGTATGCCTTCTAACTCCTCCTCTAACTTCTCTACCCTTTTAGCTAAGCTACACTTACCCATCTCATTCCTGACCTTTTCCTCCACCCTCTCTTTCCTGCTCATCAATTCTACCATCTTCCCTTTCCACCTATCCTCCTTAGCCACTTCCATCCTCTGGCATGCATCTACAAGGTTCCCCATCAGCATTTCCGAAATCCAGTTTCCACATTCCTTATCTATTTGAGTTTCCTTTTCTACTGTTAGTTTTCTATTGTTAGTTTGTTTTCTGCCACCATCACTATTTCCTTTCCCCCGACACATTCCTCACACCTCCACTCATGGCGGCCACTATTTCCTTTCCCCTGATACATTCCTCGCATCTCCACTCATGGTGCCGAAGTGAGCTCAGTTCCCCCTCTCTGATACCAACACAATCGGCATGATACAAACAGCCACACTGGTCAGACTGTATCCCTCTTCTACATCCCTTACCACATCCACTGTACATTTAACCTCCCTACCATATATTTTACTCCTGTGCATTTCTTTTTCCTGCCGGTATTATACAAATATCTTACCTAACTTATAAGCTAACTTCACTTATAAAAACTTATATGTACTCGCTTATATACTAGTCTAACTTTCAAAATAACAGAAGCACTTACAACCTATGAGAACAGCACTGGCCACATGCACACGATCGACAAAGACAAAGAGCACTACTGTATCATTATGACAAATTACCACCTAAGTCGCTAAGTTAACTCATTAAATCCTACAAGCTACTCTACATATATCTAAACTTACTACTAGTATCTAATTACATGTAAAGTACCTATTTAATGTAGAGCGACACAATCTCTCACCCTACTGCAGTTCCATCTTTTTTGAGAAATCATCCATCAGAAGTAAATAATACCGATTTCTTTCGAACGATTCAACCTCCATGGGACCACCAACATCCATCTATGTATTAGATCTCAAATATGACACACATGGCTTTCACACACAGGAAAAGGTTTACATGACATTTTTCCAAGTTTGCAGTATTCACAAACAAATCTTTCATCTTATTCACAAACAAATATTTCATCTTTGAAATCAATGTTGTTACAGAGTAACATTTCTTTAACATAGCCTATACCAAATTTTGGTGGCCAGGTTTGACATGCAATCTGTATGATTTCAAATTTGTAATTGGTAAGTTACAGACAGATTTCGCAGATGGTAAGTTACAGGAAGACATCACAGAAGACAGTTTAAAAAGAAGACTTTGAATTATCACAATTTATAACGTACGGGCCACTAAACAGAGAAGATGACATAATAACAGTGTAATACAGAACAAACTTTCCCTTTCCTTTGCTAAAAGTGATATCAATTCCTCTATCGAGTTTACTAGAAAGCAAATTAAATGTATGATATTTTTCATTTATTTGGTTTGGATTATAGATTTTTTAAGGTTAAATACTGTTAAATATTTTTAACAGAAATACTGTTAAATATTTTTAACAGTTTAATACAGACATATAAGAAAAATTTTAAACTTCCAATATTTGCAAAATTACTTGTTATGTAATAATAAATTAAATAAAAACTTATTAATACATATAGCAAATCTTGTAGAAGCTCTGTATCGACAAATATAAATTAGTTTATGCCATGATATTCCTGTGAATGTTTTTTCTGGCCAAAACATAATAAATTCAATAGGTCTTGATTTGCACATGTGTGTAATTTTATACATTCTTTCGTGTATCAGACCATTCCAATATGTGAGGACAAACTCGTATACACATCTGCCTAGCTTCGGAAATATTTCAGTGCTTTTGAAAATTAGCTTTTACTGCAAATGTAATATTATTCGTTTTATATTTTGACTGTATGGTGTTATGATTTACTTGATTTTCACGACATTGCTATCAGTTTTCTTGTGCCAACATAACATTACGTTAAAGGCGTTTTTCTTAGCTTCTTCAAACAATTATAATTTGATATGGGGTAATGGTTCTTAGTTTTTTGATCTATTTCGTTGTTTATATTTATATTTAACCACAAAAGTGTGTATATTTTCACGTTTCCTTCTGTTCGTAATGATATTTGCCGACAAATCTCTAGAGGAATGATAATTCCAGCAGCTACTTTGCTGTCGGAATGATTTCCACACATCTAAAGATTGATTCCGGTATTCAATTCCACTATCAAGTGTTCAAAAATTGATTTTAAGCATTCCAATAGAGGAATGGCATCATTCTACTAGAAGAATAATTTCGAGTCTCAGGATTTGGGCCCCTGTATTTGCTCGTATTCGCATGGTGGTTTGAATACCACTCGTCTATAACCAAAAAAGTACCTCTCGTATGTGTTCGTATTGACCAGACGAAATTGCATGCAGGCGCGTTTGTCGAACATATTGTTCATGGTAGTTCTCTAACGAAGAATACACTGCTGCTGGCTGGCGGCGAGACATAACATTCGTTGCCTCTTATACACTCGTGATGGCATGCTCGCATTACTGAGGCCAAGTAGACTTCATACATTAGTGGAGAAACATAATCTTCTATCGATCATAATGGCTGAGTGACGTTTGCCCATATAGGACTCCATTCATCGTGTAATGACATCGCTGTTGAGATTGTATAGCTCGTATGCTATCATCCATGTAAAACATACCTGACTTAATTTCTCTTTGTTTGCACGAGTCAGCATATCGGTGATTGTGCAGGGCAGCTTCCTGTCCAGGCACAGGTAATAAATGGGGCACACGACACTGCATGGTGTCGAGTATAAGACGTAACACTCCTCTTCGTTGTTGTAGCCCACCCAGTGTTCGAGTCCATTACAGCTTTCCCCTTGCTCAGGTAGTCCGGATGGATTTAAATGTACATGGCCATATCCGGTCGTAACATCACAGTACTTTATCGCATCCAGTGGATTGAATGCAGTGTACATGTGTGACATGTACATGTGGAGAGCGAGAGTTCTACTGAAGTAAGTCGCTATTTCGTCTTCCTACGCGCGCGCGCACACACACACACACTTTGGTGCGGTATGTGATTACGAAAATTCCAACACATGCATTTTCTTACCATTACCAATAACCTTCATTCCTCCATGTGCTATGTGCACTGTAGTCTCGTTAAGCAGTTTCATGCCTGTCTCCAATATCAGTTGAACATACTGTGTAGGTAGACATACCCAAAACTCTGCATTAAACATACATGTGACGCAATTGCCCTAGGCTGTATTGACCAGTCGGAAATCTTATGCTGTGTAGCGCTTACCGATCTCCATATCTGTCAGTAACCTATACTGTGCAATGCCATTCAGCTTAGCTATAACTCCGTCCATGATGATGAGTAGTACTCTCATGTAGGGGAGCAAGAACAGAGAGACGCACACAGGGCTGAGAGAGCGAGGTACACACGCACATACGACTGCGAATATTACTGAGGTTTAACCACGACACTGGGGCTGTATTTATATCGTCTGTGGTGAGAATAAAACATAACTCCTCCACCAAATCCCAGTATGTGCCATCATCGCATCCATGGTCCACGCCCTTAGTAGCATTGCGTTCAACCACGGACATGACCAGCCCAGCCTCCATGAGTCACAGTCATGTTTGTTTCGTGTACAGCACTTTCAATATTTTTAATGATGGGCAGCCAACTCTGTCTGCAGATAGCATAGTTTTATGTTCGTGCCACAATAAATGCTCAACAATCTCTTCTGCTCAGGACCGGCCACGAAGACCATGCCATTCATCTCCACAACATGTCGGTGAGTATGCAACATATTTTATCGAACTCTACATCGCCCTCATCACAATTGAGTACATTGTAGTTTTTTCCCAGCCATTTATTCATTACCCTACTTTTCGTATCGAGCATCCTCCATGGAAACGGAGGTAGAAATGTGCATGATGCTATGCTACTGTCTATGTTCACTATGCAGAGTTGCTTAATAATGAACCCGCACTGTGACATACAGCCCTGAATGTTCGCGAAGATGACAGTGGCCTGATGATGACTGGACTATGTGTGGTAATTTCTTTAGTATTTTAACTACTCTGTCGCGAAAATAATTGTACATGACCAGCCTTATTATTACGGTGTTGCCCCTAGTATAGGCTGGGAAATTTTCCGCAGCTGTCATTTCAATCCTGCAGTCGACTAAGTCTGGCATTATTCTATCGTCCTGTTTGCTCACATCAAAAATAACAAGGAAGTAGTGCTCATGAATTCTTTGGTTATAGTGTTGGTAACTGTGTTTGCCCATAGTACAACTTCTGAAAATCTGTATAAACTTCGTATGGTATTATATGCATTCCATTCGTGAACTCTATATTTAAATATCCATATTGGGTACACTGAAAATTAATAAAGGAATACCTTAAATTTTTTTTTCGTGTGTTCTAATTTCGAGCTGTCTGCACTGACAACATTTTGATTACCCATTTGGAACACAATTATTATATACCTTTATAACGTGTAATCATTTAATACGTAGAATACTACTCCTAAAATATTGCACGCAAAAGGCGGACTGTAACTGTGTATAGTATGGAAGTGAGAGTACACTGATGATAACATTATTTTTATTTTGGACCAAATTAATTATCACCACTTACATTGAACTTGCCCTGCTCCATAAGGCAGCTGTTATTTTGCAAAACACAACTTAGATAGGTCTTGCCAAGGATATGACTCTCAGGAACATAAGTTGCAACCAGTGTCTGAAGGCTGGAAACAACATGCATAACACTGGTAAGAACAAAATCCAAAAATGGCCCTAACCACAGAAAATAAAATACTCACAGAGACTTGCAAAAAATAGGTGAGGTTTAATTTAAATGAAAAAGTTTTGATTCTGACACCACAAAATGAAATCTGATATTGTGCAAATATTTTATGCCGAACGCGGCTTTCCCCAGAACCCTTGTCTACCCGCGCACACCACCTAGCAAGGTATATAGGAACCATCCACCAAAGGTACTATGCCTAATTTGTGCTACACTAGTCAGTGCAAAAACCTTAACAAAGTAAATCACTTTTTCATATTTTTTATCATAATTAATAATCAGCCAGGAAATTAATTAAGCAAATTTCCTGCAAAAATTACAAAATACCATAGGTGCAAAGTGCTGACCACGTGGTTGCCGAGAACCAATAAATCCCATAACTTTTTGGAAAACCAACTATTGCATCAAGCATTGCATAAAAAAGGAACACATCATTAATTAAGTATACTTTGTAATAATGTCGTGCATAATAAATTAGATACACGTGTCTTGACTCCAGCAGTGGAACAAAATGCTCATGGCATATTAGTGTAAATTTAAATATTAATTAACAGACTTTTTATTAATACAAAATCATTCTCTGTGTATTCCAAAGAGTTTTATGTATGTACTCTCTCTTTCAAGAGCAGCGAAGATTCTATTAAAAAATTTTAAGGCTATAGCATATTAGTGTAAATTTAAATATTAATTAATATACTTTTTATTAATATAAAATCATTCTCTGTGTGTTTCAAAGAGTTTTATGTATGTACGCTCTCTTTCAGGAGCAGCAAAGATTCTATTAAAAATTTAAAAGGCTATAAAAATTATTGCCACATAATTTTTATTGCGTTATTTTTATGTCAATGTAATTTACAGTGCACATCATCCAAATCACAATGTATTTTTTATGGGTTATATGTTCCATTTCATCAAATTCATGTTTGTCAAGGAATATATTCTGTTTTGGAAGGCAACTCCCGTTACCTCTGCCACGCTACCCTCTTCAGTCAGAAAGTAGCGAGCATCAGGCCTGGTCGTGTCACCCTGCTCGGGGGTGATGCAACTTTCGATCTTCAACCACATAGCTGCAATAAACTTATAACTATTCTGAAACCTTTTTATTTAGCTTCATCGTTCACCCCCGAGTACGCCTCCCTTCCAGAGCAGACAGACGGTCCCTCCGGGGTAGTTCACCACATAATTCTCTTGTCGCATCCATTGATGCCTTTGTATTCAGCTTAGGCCAGTGCTGGGCCTCACGCCACACGCCCGTTTACATGTTGTATCATCTCATCTAGCTTTTGCTAAAATACAAGCAGTATTTTTCTGAACCGATTTTGTTGTGTACATTTATTCCCGCCTCACGGGGATCATAAGGGCAACGGCCCTTGAAACTGCCAATAACCTGCCACGTGTTCTACATCAAGTAAGTCCAAGTGTATTTTGTGTAACATTCGAAGTTTTAGTCAGTGCTTTGGGATGACTTGTTGGGGAGCCATATTCAATTACCTATGTCCATTATTACGCGCAACCTTGTTAAGGCGTGAGGTGCAGGGTCCATTAGCCTGGGCTTTTCGAACACGGCTCACCTCAAAAGTCTCGTACTAACCCGAGCGGATTCCCTTAACTGGTTAGCTGGCACCCTCCGGACATTGATTTCATCACCAAGACCCTGTGACCACCCCGAAATGTGTCATATTATTTTGAAAGTCATTGCAAGTTTTAAAATTAGTTTTGCTCAGTGTGGTCATAACTATAACTGTAGCCACCTATTAAGGTTTCTTATTAAATTCAATATAATTTATGTCTTTAAAAGATTTCTTAATTTCATGCAAATATTAAATTAATCTAAATAAATGGTCCTTTTCAAACCAACTCAGTCGGGAGAACAAATGAGATCTTGGCAGGACTCCGTAGGCAAATTAGTCAGTGGTCCAAGATGGCATAACATTTTCAATAATTATTAATTAAAATTCCTGATAATGTCTCTGCATTGGAAATTCTCAAAAAACTTAGCTGAAAATACTAAGTTGCAGCATCATATTGTAAACTTCTCTCTTCGGCTGGTTCTGCTGTCGGCTCGTTCCGCTGGTCCTTCACATTAATGTCGTGCCTTAGTGAACTTCCCTCACAAGGCTTTCGGGCCTGGGGTACATTAATAAATTTCATATCACACTACACAACATTGCTGTAGCTCAAATTGGAATTTAATCATAAAACCGTTCAGGTAGCGCATGCATACTTTAATTTTGCCATTATGTGTATAACCTGTCTTCGCCCCTTCGGGAAGTCTGCATAAAATGTTCATACTCTGCCAAATTAATCAAGCAAAATTAAATTTCCTAGCAGGCCGATTACCCAGTAGGTCTCGACCTGCCTGGCAGAAAAACCTGATTACTAGATGTCACGCCAATCACGAGAGGGATACATAATTTATCACGCATCATGCCACGCATTAACATGGCAACCAAATAACAAAATTCCTTATGTACGATCCCAACATACAATACATGGTAGATATTCTGAAAGACTTACAAATACAATTAAATGTAAATCAACTTTCTGAGGTTACAACTTCTTGCTATTAAAAATAAGAATATTAAATTACGTAAATAAAAGTAGCTGCCACAAATAAATAATTAAATGTTATGTAATTACAAACAGTGCAAAAATAATCTGAAATAACTGTAACTGATAAATGCAGCTGTTTTGATACATTACACCACAGTTTCTCACTTGTGAAACTTGTTTTGACATTCCAATTTATGCTCACAGAACACGGTACACTCGGATACATTTCTATGCCCCCAATATGAAATGCGATATCAACATACATGCCTTTCTCAGCATATTTAAAAAAATTCACGCACTCCAACATTTCTACCTGGACATGTGGAAGCAGTCATTCAATGGGGCATATCGTCAGTGTCGTGGCTTCTCGTCCAGCGGCAGTATACAGGACTGCATTCATCTGCGCGTTGGCAGAGAGAATAACTAGTTCCAGCTTGGAATTAATTATTATGAGACTTAAGTCTTCGGCAAAGCCTAGAACCATGGCTAGCAGGATACATACTTCGAAATTTCCACCATTGTATTATGGTACCTTATAATCCTCTTCGATTCCCCAGCCCACCATTTTGGCCGCCGGACATTGGTTGTGCATCAGTGACAGATAATTATTTTATGGTGGCCATAATTTCACCATCTCTCTGCACATCCATTTCGCAGCCATTCTGCTCGTACGCGATTCTGCTTATTATGTGGAGTATAGCATTTCTGATGATCTCAGTCATCATGGGTACTGCACCACGAGCCTTAATAATAGTCCCACAGAACCGTGTATATATCTTGGTTTTGCACTGGAATTCGAACCTCGGACGAGAGTAAGTATGGTCCCAACATATAGCATGTGTACGATTGGACTTAGGCCTTGGTGATTGCATCTTAAAATCCTGCAGGTTCACCCACATTTAATATTTCTATGTTCATATTTGTTAACCTGATGTCCCAGTCTTCTAAGGAAACTCACATTTTAAGGTGTTAACTCGCTGGGTGCTCACCTCGTAATGACATCCAGTTTGCTACTGTATTCTGCTTTTATTACATTCATTCTTGCTCCCTTCAATTTCAGACCCATATTTCCATAAATGAAGGCATATTGTAATTTCCCTAACCCTGAACATTAATCAACCTGCTTTTCAGGTGTACTATAGACACGACCACTTCCTGTATGCTCTCCATCAGGACCCGGACATAAACGGGCCTCTTCAGTACGTCCACCAGCTTAAAGCCTGTAGGAATCAATGCGGAAAATTCATGCAGCGTTTCGATGGGCTTACCATTGAGGTATGATCCGGTAACCAAATTAGAGTTTATTCTTATAAAGTTAACAGGGACGATGTTTACTGAGAAGATAGATTGGTACATTTTCCTCGCTTCATACTTCTTTTTGATAAATCCGAGTATGGCAGCAAGAGTATCGCTTTTTGTGAAGTCCATCTGAGCAGTACAGTAAATCTCTAGTACATGCTTAAAGTAACATGCTATAACTTCACGAACCTGTCGGTATGTGCACCTCGTCGGTCTTGCCGTCGTCCTTAATGTATTGGAATATGCAATTGCGCTCATCTATGTTCGGTATGGAGAAGTAAGTTAGAAAATCTATGAGCGCCATGGACTACGCCTCATCCAGGTTAAGCGGAGAGAAATGCACGGAGCACAATTCTGAGCTACTACCCGTCATGCTCAGGGTTATGGACATTTCTGATGCTTGGCGGTAGTGTATCCTCCATTAAGTATAGTTCTGATGTATATCTCAACTTCGGAATGAAGCGCAGGCACAGGTGACTGCAGTTGCGCTCACGAGGCAGCTGCTTTTCTTCGTAGTTGTAATGTAATATCATTACAAGTATGTTTTCAGCTCTGGGGGTGCCCTCAAATCACTATAGCTGTCAAAGTATTCTGCTGGGTCCTTGCAATTATTATATGCTGTCCGATGGGTCCCCGGCCCTCGACTAGTAACCAGGTTTACAATGCCACACTCCTCACATCTCGGACTGAGCGGCAGATGGTTGCTCATGAACACAACGTGGAAATTTGCTATTTTTAATTTGCAGACACACATTTGTGTCTCTATGTTCGTGAGCAGAAAACTGGATAGTGACTTTAAGACTACCACTTTTGCTTGTTCTTCCATCTTCTCTCCCCNTTTTACTTCTAGCGAGCGCCCACATATGTCTGTTGTGTCGAATCGCTTCGGCCAACTGCATACTTTGCTCCCTAGCAGTGTTTAACCACTCTTGCTATACCACTCGCACCTCCAATTAGACCTCCGAGGGCACCGAGTGCTAGGGGTATACGAACGGTAAGATGTCGCCTCGCTTCCCTACTTTGAAAGATTTTCCCATTTTTTTTCTCCTTCCAAACAGCAACTCCATCCCTCTCTTGACTTTATTTTTCATAATCTTGGACACACCCCAGGCAGCTATGTTTTCGCCGAGATTGGGCTTGAATGACCTGACTATCGACTCGACTTTTTTTTGGCAAGAACAGTGTCAGCTGCGTGCCTATCTTCCAACTTGCTACTGGTTGCATAGGCGATGTCGTGTTCATTGCATGCCTCGTCCAACGAATTGACAGGGACATCCCCACACACCAATCCCTTGAAGGGAAGGTAATTTAAAAGCATATTCACCAGTGTGCATCCCCTCTTGATCTTACTCACACAACACATTATGGCATACTAACACAACTTGCATACTACAGCTACAGTATACATTTGTTTCGTGGTGTGGACATCCATTTCACCTTATCTCGAGTGTGGCCATTCACATCACCCGACCTCGGGCGTGGCCTACTACCTCACTGGGCCTTGAATTACTTCTACATTGCTGGATTACATAAGTACTGGTGGTTTGTCTGTTCATGTATCAGTTCAATGGAGATCGTGCCACAGTCCACCAAGCTTCCTGTCCGCATCAACGCGGATGATGAGGCAGTTTCACGTTGCTGCCAAACACTATGCGTTGAATAATTGCAGGTCCGAGCAACAGTCGAAAAACATGTATGATTCTGAGCTTGTTGGTGGATCCTAATGGTCTTCGTTTCGAGAACATTTACCTCTCGCCACAACAGCCAAAGTATCCGCATCTCACCGAGATTCTACAAGCTGTCGAGGGCATGTGGCATTTCCCATGCAGCGACAATGGTGAGGTTGTGCCGCCAGAAGAGGTCGCGCCCAATTCTGTATTTTTTTCGACGATGTGGCATGCGAGAAGCAGTCAACCATGCAGCAGTACTTAAGCATGGGGTGACATGTATCGACTGATTGTTTTTACCTGTGTTAGACATACTCACGCATCCCTGAACAACTCTTGCATGACAATGCTAATTTCCTTGTTATATTTTGAATGGATGACCTAAGTTTACGTTATGTTTACTCTGATCACTTTAATATAGACATGACATTTAACACATTTAATGATATGTGTGCATGTTGTTGGCATGATTCTCAGTTTCCTTGTGATAGCTAAGGATATCTCGCTCTATAAGGGTAGGTATCACAGGGGATTAGATCATTTCATAATCGTACATCAGTGAGCGATGAGTTATACCATTTCAAAGTTCGGGCATAGCGGTCTGAAGCATACATTGGGTAGCTGCATTAGATCTACTCGCGATGGTCACGGTAGAATCGGGGGGAAGCATGTTAAGAACGTTGGTGAGCCGAAACATGGTGGTGATGCGGCTTATCTGTCATTTGTCTGCTCTGTCACTTCGGAGGTTTTGCGGCCATTGACGATAATGCAGGCGACAACTGCTAGCATCGACGCTCATATTCGCGCCCTGACATCTGGAGTGAACCGACTCGCCGGCAAAGTTCTTCAAACATTGACTGCAAATGCAAATACCCAACTTCATGCATTGATGGAGAGTGTGGTCAAACTCTCTGCTTTTGACAGTAAGCTTTCGACTGTGGATGAGCATCTTGTCTGGATGACTGTGTTGTGCACTAAATTCGATGAAGGTCCTTAAGGCATCGACTGAGGCAGTTAGAGAAATCTCTACTATAGCCAATGAATCGAGGCATCGGAGGATTAACTATTAATCAGGATTGTTCATGCCTTCTCCGATATGAATTCGCACACGCAGCACTGTGAACACATCCGTGATGCAATTATTCAACGAATAACCATGGCCTGGGACACACAGGCATCACTGAGCTGCACCAATGCGCATTAACATCAATCTGCTGCAACTAGCAGCATAGAGATATACTGGGCTGATATGGTACACACACACAGACAATATTTTCATAGTTCTACAATGTGTGTCACAATAACGTTGTCTGGCACAGGCATATGAATGCGTTGTTAATAGTGGGGTAGGACACATGGGCGACAGAGAAACGCCGAGCAGCAATAAATTTCGAGAATTCTGATATCTCCCACAGTGCTGGGCTTTCCGAATAGAGAGGGTGAATTCATTCTGGATACTGATGCTAGTGATGTAGGTATAGGGATTGTGTTATATCAGATTCAGGATGGAAGGGAGAGGCCACTGAAATACTTCAATAAGGTGCTACACATGCCTTAGAGAAATTACTCTGTGATACACAGGTTGCTTCTGACTGTGGTGTAGGAAATTGCACATTTTCACCTGTGTCTTTTTGGCAGACACTTCATCCTAAGAACTGATTATGGCTGGCTACTAAATCTCAAGAACCCCGAATGTAAAATAGCCCAGTGCTGAGTGGTAAGCTAGGAGAATCAATGGCACCTTTGAATCCCAATGATTTCGGTTGTCTGCCACAAAGATCGACAAGGCACTGGTCAAGAGTGCGGTTAAGCCTCTCAAACATTCCATCCGACTGACGGTGTAAGGTTGTAGTCGCAGTTTTTTTCATTCCCAGAATCTTTGTTACCTCCTGGAACATAGCAGCTTCAAAGTTCCTTCCCTGATCGGAATGGAGTTACAGTGGCACCTCAAACCTCGAGAATACATGCTCTATAAGTGCCTCAGCCACAGTACATGCTTCTTGATTTGGGAGGGGAATGACCACAGGCCACTTAATAAAGTAATCTTGGGCCACCAGTAGATACCGATTACCTTTCCCTGTGACAGGCAACGGACCGAGAATATATACTGCCATCCTCTCGAATGGGGCTCCAACATTGTATTTATGGAGGTGACCTTGTCCTCTGTTCATCTTTAACACACATTCAGTCTGTCTGTTGCCATCATTTTTGTAATGTCTTTCACTTATGCATCCAGTTCTAAAGTCCAGTCTGCCAATCGCACTCTTCGCTGCTCTGATGCTCGCAGTAACAGATTTGCCTCCCGTTGGTCACTTCCAGCACTACTAGTTGATCTTCTAACTCGTCGTTTATCGCTTAACGTCGCACAATCACCCAGACTCTCGATTCTCATAAACTGTCGGCTCGGAGGCCCGTCGCGCTTATATTCCTTCAGTGGCCTGATCTAGAAGTTTCAACGCATCCCGAGTCAAACTGAGAGAAACTAGGTCAATAAAACAGAAAATTCATCAGATAAACACATTAGGTCAGGAGCACGCGAGATAGTAGCGTTATCGCAGCGGCATACAGAGGCTTCCCCTTTGGAACTACTCTGACCTTGGCACACTGTTTCCTCGCTCCAATGCAGCAGCATGAGAAAGCGATGAAAGACACCAACATTTAACAATGTTTACCACATTCATCACAAGGTACTTTTTCTAACGGTTTGTCACGATTATTTTTATAATAATCTTTAACATATTGAAGTAATCATATTTTACACTATTAATGTGTTTATATTCTGGTTTTTTATGTGAGTATAAATAATTGTATATTTTTCTTCACCACACTCGTTAAATTTATAGTTTCCATTTCTACATTCACTTTTTTTTCTATTTTTTATTTATACAAATAATTTAAAATACCTTAAATAAAAATTATAATTTTTTGTATTAATAAATGCAATAGTGTTGTAAACGATGGCATTGTAAAATTTTATATTGACTTTTGATTATATTTAAAGATTCTTAATTGATTTTTGCTAATATTTAATGATTTTTGTTAATGTGAGCCAGAACAAAATTACAATTATTTGTGTTAATAAGTTATATCATTTTGTAAATAATGAAATTGTGAGATTTTTAATTGAGATTTGGGTATATTTAATGATTATTTAATTTATATTTGCTGATATTAATTAATTTTATAATATTTTGTGACTTTACATTTTTTATTTATTGATGATGTTATCAGTACATTTATTTTCTTGATATTTTATCAAATCCATTTTGAGTAAACAGCAGCTGGCGGGGTAAGTGTAGAGGCACACCTACACTAACAAGAACAAACATACACCATTAAATACAGCTGAAATCGAGGCGACGAGTAAGGCGAGTCTCCATTACCACTATTTATAATTTCTTCCCCATTTTCATATAATGTAACAATAATACACTTTCCACACAGACAAACCGGGTTCGATTCCCGGCGGGATCGCCCCCGGATTTTTGCGTGGGGAATCGAGCCGGACGATGCCGCTGGTCGGTGGGTTGTTTCGGGGATCTCCCATTTCCCCCGCCCTTGCATTTCGGCCTCGTTTCAACCTCATCGGCTCTCACGACCTCATGTTCACTTAGAAGATTAGAAAATGTTCAAAAATAAATACACCATATATTTATGCAGAATTTTACAAAATTACTCCCCATTTGTAAAAAAGAAAATTCCATTCAGTAAAGGACACAGCACTTTTCCAACAAAGATGCTCTATTTATCAACATTTTTTTTTTTTTTTCGCTTGCACATAATAGGTTATTGGGTGCGCGGTGCAGGCTGACATTCAGCTGAGACTGATTTTGTAAATATCATCTACGGTGTTTTGCAAGCATTTAAAACAACAATAGTATGATTATGCCGATTCTGGGGCAGGATTCAGGATCTCGCTTCCCAGCTTCGACAAACTAAATCTAGTTTCCGGCCGCCATATTGAACAACTATCTTGTTTCCACCCGACAACTTGTTTCCGGCCACCATCTTAAAGCACCATCTTGTTTCCGGAAGCCATTTAGGATTACAATTCCCCATGCTCTATCATTTAAAGGTAATGTTCGCTATATTGAATTTCATTTCCATTTACTCAATCATTCCATTATAAAAGCCGATGTTTTAACATTATGTATCATTCCACCTCACCTTAGTCACCTTCGCTCAACCTCATGCTCTATCATTCCACCTTTACTTAAACCATCTCTGATTTTATTATGCTATTTAATTCTACCTCGATATTCGACATATTGGATTCCATTTTCCTTGGTGGCCTTTGTTTCACACCATGCTCTTATCGTTCCACCTTGAGGTTCACCACTTTGTATCCGTACGAATTCCATTTAATGACCACGCGCATTCGACCAGTAGGCAATTAGGCAATTTCCTGTCGGAAAATGAATGCCAATATGCAATGGGCTAATATGTACTTTGGTCTAATGGCGGATAGTATACAGCTTTGCTTGTCATGACAATTAAGATAAAATCGATAAGTGGAGAAAATTCTCAAAGTATGCACAGAAAACAGAATAAAGAGTAAAAAAAAAAAATTAAAAACAAAAGATTGCTATTGTATTTAACTTTTGTTCAAGTTATTATTGCTTTATCAAGGAAACTATTGTACAATGTCAATCAATTGTAACAATATTGCAACAATATTGTTACAATATTGTTAATTGTTGCATTGCAACAATATTTACAGAACTATATATATACATATATATTTATTTATATAAGTATACATCTTCATTTTTAATATACTCAATACACTGCGAGAATAGTACAGTAGTTAGAGATTTGATTAGGGTGAACACAAGTAGTATAATTATTTGCATTTTGAGGCAACAGGTTCCGAGATAGGAGCCAGACGCCGACTGGCCGCCATGTTGGGACGTCGCCCGACTGCCATATTGAATCAAGGTGACCTTGACCTATGACCTTGACACTGTGCCATTACCTTCAATGACTTGGACCCAAAAATTTCGAAAAAATCGAAAAAATTAAAAACCGAGGAATAAATTTCGCTGATGTAACCCGACTGCCATATTGGATCTGATTGATTTTGACCTTGCCCCAAGACCTTGACCTTAAATTTACATAAACCTAAAAATTTGCAAAATTGTTAAAAAAAATTCTCAAAAAGTTATAAAAACTGCTAACAATTATTTTAAAAATATAAAAATATTATTTTAAAAGTAATTAATTTTTTTAATCAAAAATTAAAAATTCAAATGTTTTGGCTTAAAGGGGTCGGGGGACTGGAACCGACCAACCACCATGTTATGACATCACCCAACCCCCATATAGAATCCAAGTGACCTTGAACTTGGCCTTTGACCTTGATCCTATAACCTTGTATAACCTTAAGCCCAAAAGTTACAATATTCTCAAAAAAAATAAAAATATTAAAAACTTCCAAAATTTATCAAACATATTAAAAAAATTATTAAAAATTTAGTTTAAAATGTAGAAAAAGTTTATTTAAAAACTTACATTTTCGGAGGTTCCCTCACACCACATCCAGCAGACGACTGACCCTCTCCCAATCAATCACATTGTCTTAACATTCCCCTCCTCTACGAATGTTTCTCATTCGTTAATTAGTCGGCAGGCCTCCACCCCTCACCTTTGCTCATTCTGTTGTATGCAGCCATCTTGTTTTTTTCGTTTGTCATTTGTTTTCATTTTCAACACCTAGGTGATGCTGGTGTATTAGTTATAGATTTCGCCACCAGAGGAACTGTCGATTTAGCCACCAAATCGGTTGTCGACCCTGACCTTGCCCCAATGACATTGAACTCAAAAATCGAGAAAAATCGCAGTCCATACAATTGTCAATTACTAGCTGGTCACAACAAGGCACCATACCAAATAACAATATTAGTCAACGAAGGACTGCACACAAGCCCGGCTCCACCCAATACCGACTCCACCCAATACCGACTCCACCCAATACCGACTCCACTCAATGTCGACTCCACCCAATACCGACTCCACTCAAGACTAACTCCATCCAAGACTAACTGCACCCAAGACTAAATCCACCCAAGACTAACTCCACCCAAAACTAACTCCACCCGAGACTGGTTCCTGACGAGATTGACTTTGCCCAAGACTAGCTCCTGATGATACCAGTTCCTAAAAAACTGGCTAGACCAATCGACAAGATCAACTTGCCATACAACCCACCTTAACAAGCAGTGATGGACAATCTCAAAAAAGTCTCTAATAAGAGTCTCGTATCTAACATCTTCGCACAAAATATTCGCAAAATTTTCGCAAAACATTTATTACACAGCTGACCATATCAATGGGTCAAACTAACTTATCAAGCCAACAGACCAGGCCAACCAACTAGTTGCGAAATATTCCACAAAAATTTTCCCCTCATTTCATTCGTTCGCTATATAGAACTCATACAGTTTAAACGACTCGAGTAAGACATAATACTTCAGATCGAACCATAGCTCTCCTTCTGCACATGTTCACATAAATTTTTTCTAAAACAGACTCTTGCAATCTAATTGTTTTCACCAATGAATTAATAAATCTTTCAGAGAAGCAGAAGGGTCTGTATAAGAAATTGAATTCACATTACTATGTATACAAGAATTTAATTTATTTACTTATCATATGCATTCTATCTTTATAATTATTTTGTACTTCGATCTTTAAATTTCTCAGATGTTTGTAGATCATGGATAGTATCCAAAAGTATCATCGGTGATTGAATAAATGTCAACAACGCGTGAGAGAGCGCTGTGTTTTTGCAGGTAAATCAAAATATCTGAGTCTATCAACAAGTTCATTAGGGTCTTCGGTAAATATGTAATGAGAGTTCTTAACGCCTTCTGCCTTCTTCGCGCCATTTTTCGAAGGAAACGGATTGGTGAAATGCGTGAAAACTTGGAGAAATCATCAACCTTCTCATCAGATACTTCATCAACACTGTTTTCATAGTCATTGTCATTAATGCTTTCTTCATGATCGTTTTCACCTCCTGTTTTATCCTCAATATCAAGTTTACTTTTCTTTGTTAGAGTCGCATGGTCATCAACAATATTTAGAGCCGACGACAGCTTATTTTGAAGTTCATAGACTTCACTCAAACATCTTGCAAGTGTACATTCCACACATACCTACTCTACCATCCCTGGTAGATCTCTCATTCCGTCATTAGCATTAATTGTTTCATCATAATCGTCTGCGGAATCAGTACCCACCGATGCAGTAGGGGGTATTGACAGCATCACTTGCTGGCTCTCAAAAGACGAATCGCTGCAGTTCGTATAGTGGTTCTTCAATATATCACATTGCACAAACTTTGTGTGGCCATTGTTGTAATGCATCATCGCGCGAAAAGGACTCTTTGTACAGGTGATTCTCTCATGTCGCTTTGCTGAACATCTATCTACAGTAGCAACACTGTTTTCCATTTAATTTGCCAGCAGTGGGAGAAGGTACAACCATTGACGTAAGCTCTACAGTATCATTCTTACAATCGTTGGCTTCTGTCATATTCATGAAAAACTGCAGTTATTTCTACAGTAGCAACATGTGTATGTACTTGGCCTAGCCATCACTTTACATATATAAACTAGTGAACCATCCCAGCTTCAATTTAGTTTTTACAGCGATACTTTGAAAGACATAAATAGTTACTGTGGGTCATCCTTAAAAGACAAACATATGCTATCGCAGACTTATCTGTAGACCTTTTTGAGAGCTACAATTCTGTAGTACATCAATTTGATGTATCTCTTATGGTTTAGTAAGTGCAAGCTATGTAAATGCCCTAAAAACTGTTTTTTACGACTTAATTACAAACGGTTCGACATTTTTCTACTATTCTTATATTAAATATAAATTTATTATACACCAAAACCTTCCTCAAGAAATTCTCTAAATGATGTTGAAAACCGCATCAAAATCCATCAGGTAGTTCAGAAGTACTATGCGAATGAACAGACAGACGTGGATAAGCGACTTTGTTTTCTACTATTTAGAGATAGAGATACTTACTAACATAATTCATCAGTGAGATTTAAGCATTTATATGCATCCATTTATCCAGACATTTTATCTAGTTCCTTGATAACATTATACAATCAGTTATATCTTCAACAGTTTCTTCCAGACAAGTTCTTCGCTCAGCTTGAACTCATGGTCCACAAATGGCTCATCTTGCTCCACAAATGACCCATTTTTCTCCACAAATGACCCCTCTTGCTCCACAAATTACCCATCTTGCTCCACAGATAACCCATTTTGCACCACAAATGACCCATTTTGCTCCATGAATTACTCATTTTGCTCCACAAATGACCAATTTTGCTCCACAAATGACCCATTTTGCTTCCTTTGCGAATTTTTCGTTGTCCTCTCCGTATTTCATTGCTTTGGTATCGAATCTGTTATATAATACACTCTTTACTGTAGATTCACAAGTTGTGCATGTTTTCATATAATATAATCGTCCGAAATGAAATGCTGTATTTCTCGTCTTCTCTCTCTCTCTCCTCACATTCCATTTTCTCTGTGCATTACGGTTGCCCTCTCTGTCGTTTCGAGTTTAAGGTCAATGGGATCAAGGTTTAAAGTCACCAACATGCAACATGGGGGTCGGAATCAGTAATCTAATTTTATATGATTGAGAGGTGTGTAGTTAGGGGTAGGGGTTGATGGTTAGGGAGATTGGGTCAAGAATGGTTTGGGGGGGGGGCGCGGTAACACATGTTCTTAAATTTTTTATATCAATAGTTTTTTGATTTTTGCTATGTTTCTCGAATTTTTATGACTGGGGAAGGTCAGGATGGGGNAGTGGTGAGCGGGGAAAGAGGGTCAAATGTTATATGTTCCTCGATTTTTTAGAAAATTTTTTTTCGATTTTCTGCGATTTTTCTTTATATTTATGATTGGTTGGGAGAGGGAGCGAGTGTTGGTTAGGGTGGTGGGGTGATCAGGGGGATGGGTGATGTAACGTTCTATGTTCCTCGATTATCATAATTTTTTTCGAGTTTTCTAGATTTGTTATAATATTTGTCGGGGGGAGGGTACGGGGGAGTGGGACGAGTGGTGCGGCGAGGAGGAGGTGTGGAGGTAGGTGGTTGAGGACGTGGTAAGTGCAGGATGAAGATTAGGGGAGGGGGCCATGTCTTTTCGTAATTCTTCAATTTTTTTCATGCAGTGGCCGTTCTTATTGCTGTCTGTGTCCTACAGCTTTGGCCACAGCTATTCGTAATCGAACAGTAATTATGTAGAAAGTTATTTGAGCTCTCCATTTTTTCTACAGTAACACTTTGTAAGGATGTGCATCCAAAATTCTTTTCTACACATTACTGTCACCATCGGCAATGAGTTTAGAAATTTTTATATCATACAATCCTTCACTCTGGTAGAAACCTTCATCAATTAGCACTGCCTCCATATTTGATAAATTTTGCCCCCCCCCCTCTTTTTTCCGTCCTAGAAGCATATGAGTTTTCCTTTCTGCTGCAGAGCGGCCACTTGTTGTGCAATACTTGTTTTTTGTTTTTTACGCCGAAGGAAAAGGCTGTTTCTAATTCTAAATCCTACTGTCGAAGCCTGTAAAGACAATATAAAAAGTTATCATTTGTGAGGAGGAAAGTAATAATATTGATTAGCCTGGTATATGATGTTAATATTAGTTTTATTCTAAACTAGATTTTACCTGTGACTTCACTCGCGTGGCTATAGTAACAAAATTATAGGGAGAAATAACAGTATTTGTTAGACAGACTCTGATTAAAAACACAGAATAGAGCATTAACGATGTCATTTTTTGGTGCAAGAATCGCTCTTTTACAAAGCCACTGGTCGTAATTTATATTTCTGTGTAGATCTGAGTAAACGCTAGCAATCGGTTCCGTAACACTCTGCACCAAATTACTAAAATACCCCGTTAGTGACACACAGCCCTCGGCATCTCTTTCTAACCGTCCAACTCCAATTTCTAATAGTGTATCAGCATAATGTCCTGTATCAACGTCATTGTAGTGGTGCACTCTCATATTTGTCGTCAAGCTGAATTTCTTGACATTTGCCCATAAGATTGACGACTTGAGACAGGCTTTGATTTCTTCTGCAGGTGTGCCCTCTGAATCACCGCTAGAGTTTGGCGGAAGTCACCAGCCACTAATACAGCCATTCCTCCCATAATGTCTGTATTGTTTCGTATATCATATAGAGATGGGTTTAGGGCTTCTATCGCTTTTTTGTGTGACATTGTGCTTTCGTCCCACACTAACAACTTACATTGACACAGCATTGTACCCCGAGCGCTATTTTTACTAAAAAATATTTCCTCAAGAAATAATAAATTTTTTCTAGATAAAAAGTAGCCTATCTAACTCCCCGGTCCTCTAACTATCTGTGTGTAAAAATTACATCGATCCGTTGCTCCGTTGCAACGTGAAAGAAAGACAAACAAACAAACACACTTTCACATTTATAATATTAGTTAGGATGTAAGCCAATGAATTTTGTATATTTATAGCTGCATTCATTCAAGTTAATAAGGAAACTTTGAGCTTACGATAACTTAGTTAATTTATAAAATGTTTGATACATACCACCATTACATGTTAAGCTGTCAAAGTAATAACAGGTCACAATAGTTAAATTTTGTTAACGTTTTGAACATAAAGGCCATTTGCACCAAGCTTTTGTCTGAAAGCCCCAAATACCTACAATTTGTGAATTTAGTTAAAAAAAAACCTGTGCTAACGTTAGTGATTGTACGAGATTAAATGAAAATCATGCTCTTGCATTCGGAGGGCAGGCGTGTCCCAAGAGAGATGCCCGCCATGCCTCCATAACACAGCCTTACAGCAACGCCCACCACGGGGTTGCCGCGGTACCATAATAGATAGAGCGCAAGTTAGATGTCATGCTCTTGCGTTCCCAGGGGAGGGAGCAAGTTAATTTTCCCACTCACAGGGCAGGATGTCCCAAGAGAGGAGCCCGAATGCATGTAAAAAATTTCGCGCTCCTGCATTCACAAGGAAGGGCAGGCGTGTCCCAAGAGTGACGCCCACCACACCTCCATGACATATATGCTGGAGCCTTGCGTGTTTAAATAATAATAATCGTTATAGCTCTCTCCCCCCCCCCCNAGAGAGAAAAAATATATTATATATACACATATTTACCTTCACCACGAGCGATGGAAAGATATATATATTATTAAAAGAGTTAGCATGAATATTTAATCATAGCCAGGCTGTACTCTCAAGTCCGTACGCAAAAAAAAAGAAGTCATGCGGCATACTTACAAACACGTGCGCGTGCGTCCACTGCCAAGACCAAAGTGGCAGACCGAATCACACACATCCTGACCTATTTATCATTACAAAATTGTAACTAAGTATGTGAGGATTGACACTTACCTGATGCCGCATTATCCTCCCAATTACCATCGGCATGGCATAGCCACACACAGATGGGTCCCAGGCTTGGAACCAGGCAGTACACTATTCCTATGACACTATCAATATATATAGATATAATGTATATATATTGATAACAACACAAGTATAGCGTACAGGCTGGTTGCAACACTGCAGGCAGTTGAAAAGTGAGTGATTTAGACAATGGGAAAATACATATATAAAATTTAGAGAAGAGCGCTACAGTGTGATACCAACACAGTGCGAGGGTGGGACAAAATATAGAAGGAGTCACATGCTTGACAATTAGCAGTATGGCAGATAAAACACACACATACATGACAAAGTAAAATATATAAACTAGCATACATAAAATAATAATAATAGGAACAAATTGGAATTGACAAACGAAGTAGTATGGTGGAAACCACCACACAGTAAAGTAGAGTGACAAGACGACAGAGAATAAAACAGTATCTTTACAAAAAAACCTGAAAGAAACAGATGTGCCAAGGTGAAGAACATTTCGTTAGGACATCGGCGGGATGGAACCAAGGGATAGATGGAGTTACATACATGACAATATATATCACTAGCAGGAATATCTCGTGTGGATAGAGTTGTAGTCACATAAGTGACTATATATATATATATATATATATATATATATATATATATAGCAATAGCATGAGCTAAAAAATAATGGATGATGTACAAATGAACGCCAAGCTGAAGATGTTGTTGGTGACAAACATAAAAAATTAGCATGTTATACAGCATGATGTGAAAACATCAATTTAGTATACCTGGCAATTGCGACAACGACTTGTATGTGCTCCAGTATAACTCCGAGTAAAAGAAAACACATATAGGACGTGCTGGTAACATGCCTGGCAAGGCAAGATGGTCGCTTGAATGCGCTCCAGCCTGATACCACCCAGTATACCCGACAAGGAGAAGATTGCAACTCTTGAATGAGCTACAGTATGCTGAATCAGACTGTGCGGGCCAATAAATATTAGTATACCTGGCAAGCCATCCGGTCTTGCAAGGGCTCCAGTATACTGCAGGAATAAAAAAAATAATCTACCTGACAATGTTAGGAACGTACCTTTTGTACGAGCTACAGTAGACTATCAGTCAGCGCGTACCTGACAAGCCTGCAACACACTTGCACGCGCTATAGCATGCCTATCGAGATATATAAATATGGCTACCAAAACCTTCAGCAATATACCTGACAAGTGGAACACGAACACGCTTGAAAGTGCTACAGTACACGCTGGGAGAAACAAAACACTCTCTCCGACTACAGACATAACTATGTAGGCCTGAGCCAGAGCTGTTTTTTTCTTTTTAGGTCTGATAACCATTGGGGACGGTATAAATGGCATCATCCAGGACTTTTCTTTTGTCGTCTATCCACAAAAGCGCCAGTTTGTTAGCGCGCTCAGTGCAAACTTCCTGGAGGTGCGAGCTAATACTACCGACATGTACTATCATGCTGTGCTGGGCCAAAAGATGCGCCGATAATCGTCAAATGTTGTCGTGTTTTCAACTACGTACCTCTGTATCCCCTTCGCGCGTTTCACTACCGTATTCTGGCAACGGTATGCATACATCTTTGCCTGCAACCCGACAAACTCAACCATATCGTTACCCCCGCACTCGTCCTTAAACTTCCCAATCACCTTGGCATTGATTGGAGAATAGCAGGAATGAGTGGGAGGGTAGCTGCTGGTGTCGAACTCCGACATGACCACTGGGTAAGAGGCGAGGTCGCTGTGAAAGACAGCACAGTCGATTTCCATTGTATAGGAATCGGTGTCCATGTAGGAGAGACCGACACTGCTCCCATACCACGCCCGCATGACGTCGTAGTAAAAACTATACATGAGTATTTTTGACAGGTCGAGTACGGTAAGCTCAGCGTATATGGGCTTGTCAAACGTTACGCTCTCTTGGCATAATTTGACCAGGGACAACGATTCACTGTATATCGTTCTGCGTTTAAATGCAGGCTTTGCAATTAATTTCTTCGCCCAAACTTCCCTACACACAAGTTCCATATGCTGGCGTTTTCGCTTATTTTCCATAAGCTTGCAGTATGTCGCATTGTTCATTAATTTGAAAAAAAGTCCTTCTCGAAGGCGTTTGTGGCTGCCTGACATATCGTCACATTCATGTCTATATACGGCTTTAGCCACGCCTTCTGCTGGAATTGAAGGATATGGTGAACAGTCTTCAGCCGCAACCCATGATCCAATGCTTCCTTCAGAGTACGGTAATGTACGATATAATGAAACTTGCTCTCCAGGAGTTTAGTGTGTTTGGACCCTGGAGGATGCTCGTTCACTTGCAAAAATGGAAGATCCATGTGCTCTTCGTGAAAAGCGGTAGGGTATTCTACAAATACCTCCAGTATGTAGCAGAAATCTCCGTCGTCTGGCAAGCTCATGACATCGATATTCGTGCTGGTCCATTCGAAACCGTAGTATGGGAGCAGCAGGGACATCGCCCACGCGTATAAATTATTGGCATCTACATACTGGAGGTAGGTGAATGGCTTTCAGGCATTGTGCATGGCTGGTATATACCTATTGTTGGCCACCACATGCCTCTTAATACACTGTGCCACCCCTCCCCGGATACCAGCCTCAATAAAAGGTGGATGTCGTAGTCGGTGAGCAACTCTAGTTCTACCTGCATCTTGCGCAATATTGGAGGAATAATAAATATGTCCTGGGAATCATAGCCAAACTGCGTAATAATGAAATTGGCATAATACTTCAAGTTATGGAAGAGTATCGGCAATCTCTGGGGCGGCGACGAAGCTTGTTGCAGTTATTACATGACGCCCCGATAAAACTGCCGGTAAAATGATTATGGTCATGCACCTTTCGGTTGTCGTAGGTGAACATGCCAGAACAATGGCAGCAGGTAGTGGCTAGAGCATAGCCAGCCTGTTCCCCATGCGTTAGTGCTCGCATAGGTTCAGACTGACAATATATGTCTTTAACCAGGATACCTACCCTAACAACCTCTTCCATGAAGCGTTGCGACGCACCTTCGCCTGTGTAAATAGTTACACGTGGGGGTAGGCTGGTCGTCTTGGAGACTGGAATAATTGAATTGTCTACTTGAGCATATATGCCATAAGAATAGGACTCGTTTTTTTGGCACCTTTAAGTGTGGTGCGTCCGGGTTCAGCTGATACATTTGCACAGGCACCAGCATCGCCTCGAAGTCTGCATGTACTATGATAGGTACCTTATCGCCGTTTTGGTAATTCTGGAACTTGAGCACAGGCGGCTTGCCATCCGCGGCAGGCTGTGGCATGTATTCACAAACAGCTGTATGGTCATTACAATACCTCCTGTGCTCAGCGATAGTTTCGGCACCTGTCCGACCCGTCACATTTGCTCGATTATCATATGCCTCGAAATAGCGTTTACAGTTATCTACACATATATGGTGTGATGTCACCTGGAAGCGCACCAGTAGCGAGAAATTAGCTATATAACAGTAGTGCGAGTTCTGGTCCTCCGCAGTGGTGAGCAGCAGCAAATCAAAGTGCTGGGCCAGTTCTTCACCTGTCACCCTTATCGGCACTACTTTCGTATTCTCGATGAGTGCATATATGTTCACGCTGACCCCCGGATTAGCTCTCTCAAACATAGCTATTTGCCATAGAGGGGTGGAGAAATATATTTTTGAAAAATCGAAACGCGTCACCAGTTTGGTGTAGTGCTGGTTGACGTGTTCCGGATGTGCCCCCTCTACAAAGCATGCCAGTATCGCCCATTTAAAGCACTGCAGGTCAACGTTGTGCGGGTTGATAATCCCCTTTTTCTCCGCTAAACCTGCAGGCAAGAGGATGTACGATGAAACACTTAGGGGGTTTAGCGTATTTATGCATAATTGTACCCATTTCACGGCAGTGAGGGTCCAGCCACTGCCCTTCCCCATATATTCCATCTCCTCCTGACAGATCTTGACAATGGCAGCCGACACCGCCTCCTCTATGTAGGCCGCATGAAAGACAGGCACGTTCGTCGTCTTAAATGCACGGGATCCTCCTCGTCGTCTTGCGGCTTTGGTTTGCCATATATGCGCTCGAGAAATATATTGAATTTGACCGCATCCTGGTTCTCGACTTCCTGCTTAAGTTGGCCAATTATATGTGCTTTCATATGCTCGAGGTAACCGCAAATGTCTACGGCCACCCTCGAGGTATTCTCTGCGATGTAAGTTCTCATAACGCTGCTGAACATGCTTTCCACCTACACGAACCCATACTGGTTGCTCTCGAAAGCCCTAGTGACGGGGAAGCCTCGACGAGAGCTACCGTCGCTTGCAAGAGCCGGAATTGCATGGGAAGGCCCAGGCTGCGGGCTTGCCACTCGAGCATGCTTCGCCGGCCGGGAGGTAAGTTTAGCAGCACCAGACCACTTTGCACTATGCGCACAATGTATATCGGCTCTGGTAAACTGCCGGCTGCAGGTCCCAGATTGTAATGGTTGAACTGTGGGATTCGCCCAACATGCGCGTTCACGGCGACAGGCATCTCAAGGACGCCCGAAGCCCTCATTTCAGAAAGCGCAGTTGGATGAGGCAGCCTGTGTGATCACCTCTGTACAAATTGTTCTATGTCCTACGATATGTTCGGAATATGCGAATAGGATACCGCACCGCTCGCACAAATATTGGGCAGGCTGCCGGAATGGATTGAGAGTGCAATTGCGCTCGTGGCGCAATCCATTCCGACGAAACATAAAGACATGGTCACAGAAACCACAATGTAGTGCGGGCCTGCATATATTAGGAGGGGGAGGAGGATTAGTCAACGCAACAGGGGATGGGCAAAATGCTGGTGATGATGAACTGGTAGCTTCCATCTCTCCTAAAAAATAAAAT
Organism: Clitarchus hookeri; assembly: GCA_002778355.1. Classification (NCBI taxonomy): domain Eukaryota; kingdom Metazoa; phylum Arthropoda; class Insecta; order Phasmatodea; family Phasmatidae; genus Clitarchus; species Clitarchus hookeri. Next base: position 149,890 of record NQII01000418.1, read on the forward strand.
GTTAATAAATGTCTGGTGGTGGTGGTTCTTGGTAAGATGCCTGGAGATATCCTATGAAACAAAACCCACCCCGTTTATAGGTTAGTTCGTATAAAATGTGTGTGTGTGTGTGTGCGTGTGTGAGAGAAATTACAAACCCTTTATAGAGTGGGAAAAATTCATGCAAGTGAATTCGCCGGGCTTCGACCCTGGGAGCACAACACCTAGTGGATGAGTTGAACAAAGGGCAAACACTGAAACGATTTGCATCCTCCCGAGTCGGGAGATATGCATACAGTAAGTCAGCTAGTTAGAGTGTACAAGTTATTATCCCCCGAGGCACGAACCCCCTCAGGAATATGAATACTTAAATTTAAACCAATAGCGGAATGTTATAGCCAGCTTACACGATACGTTAAACAAAACACCACGGCCAGTACACCTATATACACAGAGGGGACAAAAGTCATGGGATAGCAACATGCAAATATACAGATGGCAGTAGTATAGCGCACAAAATGTATAAATTGGCAGTGCATTGGTTGGGCTTTCATTTGTATTCAAGTGATTTATGTGAAAAAGTTTCTGACTTGATTATGACCGCACGACAGGAATCAACAGACTTTGAACGTGGAATGGTAGTTAGATCTAGACGCATGGGACATTACATTTCAGAAATGGTTAGGGAATTCAACATTCCGAGATCCACAGTGTCAAGAGTGTGCCGAGAATACCTAATTTCAGGCATAACCTCCCACCATGGACAACGCAGTGGCCGACCGCCTGCACTTAATGGCTGAGAACAACGACGTGTGCGCAGAATGGTCAGTGTTAACAGACAAACAACACTGCTTGAAATAGCCGCAGGAATAAATGTGGGACGTACGATGGACGTGTCCGTTAGAACAGTGTGGCCAACTTAGCTGTGCTGGGCAGAATACCGACTCGAGTGCCTTTACTAACAGCATGACATCGCCTGCAGCGCCTCTACTGGGCTCGTGACCATATCGGTTGAACCCTAGACGACTGGAAAACTGTGCCTTGGTCAGATGAGTCCCGATTTCATTTGGTAAGAGCTGATGGTAGGGTTCGAGTGTGTCGCAGACCCCACGAATCTATGGACCCAAGTTGTCAACAAGGAACTGTGTAAGCTGGTGGTGGCTCCATAATGGTATGGGCTGTTTTTACATGGAATGGACTGGGTCCTCTGGTACAACTGAACAGATCATTGACTGGAAAGGGTTATGTTCAGCTACTTAGAGACCACTTGCAGCCATTGATGAACTTCATGTACCCAAACAACGATGGAATTTTTATGGCTTACAATGCGCCATGTCACCGGGCCACAACTGTTCGCAATTGGTTGAAAGAACATTCTGGACAATTCCAGCGTATTATTTGGCCACTAAGATTGCCCGACATGAATCCCATCGAACATTAATGGGACATAATCGAGAAGTGAGTTCTTGCACAAACTCCTGCACCGGCAACACTTTCGCAATTATGGGCGTCTATAGAGGCAGCATGGCTCAATATATCTGCCAGGGACTTTCAACGACTTGTTGAGTCCATGCCAAGTCGAGTTGCTGCTCTCTACCGGGCAAAAGAAGATCCGACACGATATTAGGAGGTATCTCATGACTTTTGTTGCCTCAGTGTATAACATGGTATAGATAAATTGCAAGTACAAAATCTGTGTTACTCGAACCCTCAGGATATGAAGTGAGTTCACCGGGCCTTGACCCAGGGAGTACACCACCTAGTGGATGCATTGAACAAAGGGTAAACAGTGAAACGATAGTCATCCTCCCGAGTCTCTAACCCTCAGGAGACGCATGCAGGATATAGCTACTACTAGTTAAAACAAAAGCAAATTGTAAAAGATCGTTATAGCCCCGTTTACATGCTACGTTAAACAGCAAGGCCAGTTCACACTCCGTGGTGCTGGAAGGAACACAAGGCCATGTAGGGGACCAGTTTGAAGCGGTCGGTCTTCACCCACTAAGACCCGTAGAGTGGAATAAAGAACTCGTACCAATACACGCAGCAAGAGTGTTCATTATATATTATCGGGGGTTATTACCTCAGCTCAGCACACACCCTGATGAGTAAAGAACTCATCGGGTTGGGAAACGTACATATTCAAATAAATGCATTGTAATAGAACACCATGTTCACGAGAGCACTGTTAAAACTCCTAACAGAAAGTAGTTAGTTTTACTAAACACACAAGGGCCACATTGGATGTCAAGGTAGAAGCACACTAATATTAACATGCAGTGATATGAACTCCCATAAAGCTAACTCTGCGAGGATACATTGAACAACCATCCGCCACACACACACACGATAGATCGGTTATCCTATGTATGCCTACTTACCAACACACTGTGCAGATAAACACTTACCCAACATTGAAGTGTGATAGAGGTTAGAGCAGTTACGAGTATGATACAGTCATTACAACCATACTTTTCTATTTTAACGTGGCGCTGTTAGCCATTTCGGCCATACCGCGCCCCAGCCACCCAATCGGCGGGGAAGAGGGATCACACCCTCTCAACGCAGACATGGCCAGCGCTCACCCAAGTTGACCAGACCCAAGCCCCGATCTGATGCATAAGATCGCGCCAAGCATGTCCTACCACAAGGCCTGAGATCCTCGTACTCAGATTACCAAGTGTGCGGTCTAGCCAGGGACTATCCAACCCCTAATGTAATCACAGTACGCCACTGGAGCAGATGCCTGCGCACCACCCGGCTCTTCAACAAGACGGGGAATCTCTTCAAGCGTCCTCCAGCATATGGAGTTAACCACTTCCAGCACGAGTCCAACCTCTAGTGATCAGTCCACTAGTGAGAACCACTGATGGAGCTAATCCGATCATCCCATGCTCCCACTTATTTGCCATGGCACTAGTGGGTTTACTCATGCCCGCCCGCCAGGGCCACTGCCCACCGGCAGGAAGACGTGGAGTCTCTTTGAAAACAGGTGGGTTCCATCATCCTTGTCTGGATTTATCCCTGGTTTTTCATAATTGAGAACTGCGATCGCCAAGCCACCCATAAGGCTCACCCCGTTGACATCGAACACTTGTCCTTTACCAATACATTAGAATTTCTTCACCAGGAAATTCCTGTCTTGGGCCCCAATGGCCTGAATGCCAAGTGGTCCAACACCCTGCCAAGTGGTCGGGCCTAGGTACTAACTATCGGCCGAAGCCATCACGGCAGATACCCGTATCCAGCAATGCGGTCGCTGGTATCCCATAGGGAACAGGCGGCGGAGCCCAATCAGTTTAAACAGTGGTGGCACAGGAAGCCTTGGGTCGCCATGGGTGTTAAGAGGCTATAAGAGACGCATCACACACCCTATCTGGAAGTCGGTGCTGGACCGGACTCGGCTACTATAGCATAGTACTGCCACACCACCTCAAGTGTCCGGCCTCATTCCTCCCACCAGAGTGACCATATAATCCTCTCCCCAGAGGTTAGAGCAGCAGAAGCAGATGCCAGTGAGCTGGTGTGGTGACTGTGGACACATCTCGTTATGTGCAGAGCGCAGCAGCCAGATGTAGTGACGCCGTCGCGGGTATACAGTCATACACTAGCATGGCTGATGTTGTGGTCACGTGCACGCACAGTTCAGAGGCCTGGCAACAAGTGAGAGGGTACAAATCTGCGAGGTTGAATTTATACCCCTTCCACAAAGGACCAACACGTAGTGATAGTTGTTATGTCACTAGCTGGTCGCAGGAGGACGCGGCTAAGATTATTGTGTAACATTATTTGATAGTATGTAGGAGATTTGCGTTTTACATGCCTTGGTTCAATTGCATCATTGAATTGCATGTGTGTGCTTTCAATATACTAGCTCGTCTCGGGGTATGTGTTTGTGGGTGTGTAGCATCTCTCCACTTAGAACACACAGTCGCGTTTAACATGACTTGCACCTTTGTGATAGGTAAGCAGAGTTGAATTGAAAATGCATGTACTGTTTTTTGCGGTTACTGTTCTTTCAATATACTAGCACGTCTTTGTCCGGTTTGTTTTGACATCTCTCGCTCCACCCAGAAATAAGAACGTACAGAGTTTCTGAACACATATATAGAGTCACAATATTAATACATATTACTTATATGGTTTTGATTACACACATAGTCTCTCTCTCACATGAAGTAATGAAATTGCATTTTCACTTACGAACTACAAAAAACACACTATAGCAAATTGAAATAAAAACACATTATAGCATGTTGAATTAAAAACACACATCAATTATTATTATACCTAAGAAATATATATTACTATTCCTCTTTCAATAAAAACAAAAAAAAACATAAGATAACCCAATATGTGTGATTTAAAATTTTCTTGGGTTATCTTATGTTTTTTTTTGTATTTATTGAAAGAGGAATAGTAATATATATTTCTTAGGTATAATAATAATTGATGTGTGTTTTTAATTCAACTTGCTATAATGTGTTTTTTGTAGTTCGTATGTGAAAACGCAATTTCATATATATATATATATATATATATATATAGTCACATGAAATAATACATATTACTTGTATGGTTTGCTTACACACATAAAGTCTCTCTCTCACAAGAAGTATTGAAATTGCGTTTTCAATTAAGTAGTACCAAAAAAACGTAAGTTAGTGCATATTATAGCATGTTGATTGAACATCAAGTATTATACCTAAGATATATATATATTACAATTATTCGTTCAAACCCACGAAAAGCATATGCTCACAGCATAAATTAATTTTTTAAAAAGCCCCACAAACCTATATTCATATACAATTAAAGTAAAGATAAGTATATTGACACAATCAATATACCATTAATGTTAAAAAAAATTACATACAATTTTTACTACACCTTTGCAAGCATCGTATTGAAGAGCTGTAGCAGTAAAGTTTTCCTCTCTGCAACCATCAAATGTCTCACGTCATGTAGTGAAGAGTTCCCGCAATTCAGGCAGGCGGTGGCAGGCATCGTCTTCTTCTTATGGCTAGGACGTGGCACTCGGCGACGGGGATCCTTAACAGCAGCAGCAGCACCCTTCTTCTTACATTTGGTGGCGGTGACATCAGGCAGCTGGGCGACCTCCTCAATCATGGCAGCAGCAGAGTTGACAAACGTCTCTGGCAGCAGCACACAGTCGGGAAGTTGTACACGAATTGTATCGTGTAATAAAGCATGTGTTATCACCTCGTGCACACCACAAGGCAAGGGAGTGTCTGTTCGCATATTGGGAACAATGCACCTCCCTAATACATTACAGTCTGTCATTTGCTGACAATGCTCGCATGATGTAGGGTGTGGGCAAGCAGCCAGTGCGCTATACCGTCACACTGTTCACTGTACGTTCTCGCCTCTGTGGTGGTGGCTGTACCTCCAGCAGCAGCAGCATGTTCATAGGTGATGATGCCGTCCCCAGGCGTCACACCATGATAGGCGGTCTCAGGACGAAACTGTACATTCATCTTGAGCTCACTGAAGTCAACAGGTAGGAAAACATACTGTTTATATAGCATCTACACTGCATCCACATGAGCTTTGACCAATAGCTGTAGCAGATGTGTAATAAGATCGTACACAATCTTCCAACATTTGCACTTGCTGCGACATGTCAGTGCGCCTTCGACCGTCGCAGTGCTGTCTGGAATCTTCATGATGTATAAATAGTGGTTATGCTTTACTTATATATACTTCACAGGGCGGGGAGAAGCTCCCCACATACACGTACATGAAGCAATTGCAGACACATGAAGAACTTGTTTCAATTTAAGACACAACATACCTTATTAGCGCATGGTAGAGTCCATTAGCTGCCACAGTCTACCAGCATGGTCGTATGTATGTGTCCTGTACACTCTTCGGTCCAGCAGTAGGTCGAGTCGGTATCGACGTCACACAGGACATAGTTCAATGTCTTGCTCCCATGGAGTCGTTCATGACGTAGTTCGGTAATATCGTCAATGTCGGCATGTGTTGCGATTATGCGGCCATTTTCAGGCAGCTCGCTGTTTGGTTGGAGATTGAAGACCGCGCACTGTTCACACTTGTAGCAGGGCACAATGCCCCAGTGGAAGTTGTCCCAGGTGTCGTGATATCCCCCACAAATGATTGTCACAGCTACAGATCTGCACTTGCTCGTGTCCCAGTTCAGGTTTAAACAACCACTCTTCTATAACCAATACAATAACTCGCGTACAAGTTCACATATTCTGGCTTACACATGATGGATGATAGTTCTCTTCTGAAAGGTACACAAATGTCTACTGTGGATGGTTCAAACACTTGTCTCTTCTTATATTGTAGCCAGGTACGCCTCGCATGTTAACGGAGAATGCATAGTCGTCCATGTAATTTTACCTCTGTTCATGCAGGTTGTATGACTGTCGCCGGTACAGCACTCTGTCCTGTGGGTAATTACACTGGCAGTGGTAGCATCGCAAAGTTCATACGCTATTGCACAAGTAAACCAAACCTGGCGTACATACTCTTTGCCTGCTTGCGTTAACAGAGTACTGAGTGAGCACGGCAGCTTCATTTTGGATCTTAGGAGATATAGAGCACATGATGTTACATTACACTGTACCGAGAGAAAACTATCCTCATCGACACGACACGCCCAGTGTTCGAGCCCGGTACAGCATTCTACCTGAGCGGGCTGCCCCGGAGGTTTGAAGTGAACTCGCCTGTATCCTACTGTGACTTCGCCCTCGTATGTGACTACCGGGTTGAATGTTGCGTGCATGATTGCATACTAGGACAGGCATCCACAAAATAAATTCAGTGGCAGGGGGTTGAACACTATGTGAAATATGCGAGACAAATTAAAATTCCGAGATGGTGGGTTATGTGCATGACAGAAAAAATATATATATGTGCTAGGAGCATCTTTAAGAGAATTCTACGGCATGCATTGACCGTCCATTGTCAATTGGCTTAATGCCCGCATAGCTAAACCTGACTGTGGACATAATAAGTTTGGCCATATCTGCGTCTGTGATGAGTTGTACGTACCGAGTAGGCAGCCTGATGCGGAACTCCTCGTCCAACATGCAGGTTACACACTTGCCGCATGCAGTCTCAGTCCGCCAGAAATCGGAGGTGATTTACAGCTTCCCTATGATGAAGTCTGACAACGACTTATACCGCCCGGTCCCATTAAGCTTGGCGAGTAGACCTTCCATTGCTGCTGCTGTAGATACAGGATCAGTACTATAGTTTCCCTCATCGCAGGCTGGCCTATTTATATTGGTCCCGGTGGTGATGTTTTTGAAAACAATTTGACCCTCGCAGCAGATCTTCCCTCTCCAACGCCTTAACAACAGAGCATTCAGGCAAGGACACGCAAGGCAGCGGCTGCAAGCGGCACACACTTGAATTATTTTTTTACGTATCGTTCTCGCAGCCTTCGAAACGAAGGACAGCCAGCCTCTGTTTGAAGATCACAGATTTTTAGTTTCGTGGCGCAATAGGTGCTTAAATGACGCTTCTGCTCCGGCCCGGCCACGAAGACCGTCTCGCGCTTGTTTAACATTGGGCTAAGGACATCGTGCACTGTATCGTATTCTACATCACCCATGCTCCAATTGATACAATGATAGTATTGTTCCAGCCATACATTTGTTACTTTGCTTTTAACATCTAGCTCATGACATGGAAATGGCGGTAAGAACGTACGTGTTTCTATGCGCCCGTCAACATACACCATTCAGATACGTTTAATAATGAACCCGAGCTGTGAGACGAATCCCTGGAAGTTCACGTACATTATGCCGGTCGGGGTATAGTCAAGTATAGTCAACACTTACGTCAGTACTTTAACTATCCTGTCTCACACATTGTATGTTACGAGTCTGTCGTGAAGTATTAACGCATAGGCCTGAGTGAAGACTGGAAAATTCACCGCGGCGGATATTTCAATCCGACAGTCTACCACGCCCGATTTAATTCTATCATCCTGTTGACTAACGTCAACAGGATGATAGAAAGGCGTTTGGTTCAAGTGTGGGGGGCCTGCGTTTGTCCGTAGTAAGACCTCTGGAAGTCCGCGTACATTTGATAAGGGATCATATATGCACCGTTTGTAAAATCAATGTTTAAGTCACCATATGAATAAGCCTCGGAGTTTAAGAAAATTTTAACGTTCTTAATGTCGGCGAAATCAAATTTTGAACAATCTGTATTGATGACAATCCACCTACCTGTCTGAAAGGCAACAATTATATATCTCGGTTTTTCACTCGTGAAACTAGTTTTAACATTCCAATTTATGGTCGTGAAGGCAGGAATACTCGGGTATGTTTCAAAAACTCCGTGTACGAAACGCAATATCTACGTTCCTTCCTTTTTCCGCATATTTCATTAATTTTATGCATTCAGACATGATAACCTGCACATGCGATAGTAACCAGTCAATAAGGCGTATTGCTAGCGGCGCGGCTTCTGCTCCAGTGTCCTGGAGTGCGTTCGCCTGTGTGTTAGTCATGTGAATAACTAACTCTTGCTTTGAATTAATAATTATGTGCTTGTTATCTTCCGCGAACCCCAACAGTATAGCTAGTGGAATACATACTTAAAATTTACAGTTGGCATATACAGGGACCTTAAAGTCCTCGTCGATTCCCCAGCCCGCCATTTTGGCGGCGGGCAATTGGTTATGTGCAATGGTAGATAGTTCTTTATGGTGTCCGTGATTCCAACATCTCGCATGGTGTCTACCTCACACCCGTTTAGTTCATACGGGATTCTACTTATCATGTGAAGTATACCATTTCTAATGATTTTAGTCGTCGCGGGTAGTGCGTTGCCTGGCTTTCTCAGTGTTCCACGGAAGCGCAAATATGAATTACATGGAGCCATTTATACATCTTGGTTTTGCATGGGAATCCGTACCTCGGACGAGGGTACGTAGGGGCATGGCAGGTAGGGTGAGTAAGTGTGGATTTCAGCCTTTGTGATCACGTCTTCGAACCCCGCCGGCTCTGCTACGTTTAATATTTCCCCATCAATGCTTGATCGTCATTCCCAATCTTCTAAGGAAACGCGCGTTTTCAGATGTTACCGCTCTGCGTGCTCGACTCGTACTGACTTTAGATTTGGTACCGTAAACGACTTTTATTGCATTCGCACGCTTAATTTTCAGTCCCATCTTTACTTAAATGCAAACGTACCGTTATCTCCTCGCCTTGAAAATTAATCAACCGACTCTCTTGGTTCACTATAGATACTATGACTTCCTGTAGGTTCTCCGTCACGACCGGAACATAAATGGGTGTTTTCGGTACATTGTCGAGCTTAAATCCGGGTGGCACCATCGCTGAAAATTGTTGCAGTGTCTGGCTGGGCTTACTGTTGAGATAAGACCCGCTAACCAAATTGCAGTTTATTCTTATTACATTCACTGTAAAAAATTTTACCGGCATTCATGTGTTTTATTGGCCTCGTATTAGGTGTTCTCGAAACCGAGCATTGAGGCGAGTGTATCGCTTCGCGTGAAGTATATCTGCGCACTCCACACCATCTCGCTGTGCTTAGTATTTGCATTACAGCGCAGAACTAATGCTACGTCCTGTCCCTGCTCACGATTAAGGTACTCGGGTATGTCTTCGATCTCATATGAACCTGTGGGTATGCGCACCTCCCCTCTCTTCCAGCCACCCTTAACATAAGGAAACATACAATTACGTCCATCTGTGTTCGGTGCCGAGAAGTAAGTTTGAAAATCTATCACTGCAACGGACCATGCACCCTTCAGGGCGAGTGGTTGGAAGTGCACGGAACGAAATTCCGAACTGTTTCCCGACACGATCAAGGTTACGGACATGACTGCGGCCCACAACTAGCGTCTACTCATTAAGTATCTATCATCTAAGGAAGCTCAGACAAAGGTGTCCGCAGTTCCATTCTCGCGGCCTTTGCTCTGCTTCGTGATTATAATATATTCGTGCCCCTCTAAAATACGTTCTCAGTTCTGGCGGGGTCCTTAAGTTTCCATAACTATCAGTGGTGGACCGTATTGCTATCCTTTTTATATGCAGTCCAATGAGTTCCCGGGCCAGTGCTACTATCTAGGTTTACTATTCCACACTCGACCCGACGTGCATGATTAGGTAGTCGATCTCGCATGAACACTCCCTGGAAATTACTTAGTTTTAATTTTCGTGCATATTTATGTATTTCAAAGTTGTTTAGCAGGTGGGCTGGGAGCCCCCTTAAGATCACCTCGTTATTTTTCGCTGGTTCATACTCTTCCTACCTCCTCCCCCCGCCACTGATTTGTAGGGATGTAGGTACAGTCCGCGTCCGTTTTTTGCAAGCGCCTCCATATTTCGATTGTGTCCCAAAGTCTCCATCAAGTGTTTGTTTTCCTCTTTGGCCATATTAATGGCCCTGGCAATGCCACTGGCACCTCCGATAAGACTAGAGTACTCCGAGTGCCGGCAAGATTAATTGTAGAATTCCACCTCGCTTTACTCTATGATGTGTCCTGCCAATGCGTATCTTTTTCTATCCTTCCAAATTCCAATCCCATGGCAAGCTTAACCTTAGTTTTAATAATTTTATACATCCCCCACGCAGCGAGGCGTTCGTCGAGCTTGGACTTTGACGAACCAACTATTAACTTTGCTCTATCCGCGAGAATTGTATCGGCCGCATGTCTATCTTCTAACTTATTACTGGTAGCGTAAGCAATATCGTGTTCCTTGCACGCACTGTGTAACGCATTAATCGGCATGTCGCCAATCTTCTCTCCAGACGTGTGCAGGGCCCCCAATACTTATAACCCAGAATATGTGTCTCGAATGGAAGGTTATTTATAAGCGTATTTACCAGCCCTCATCCTTTCTTGGCTATATTTCTCCTACGACGCATACCTAGAAACTAACTGTTAAATTGCATTGAGTTACTGCTTTATACACTTTGTGATAGAGGCTGGCTACGAACCTGGGTTGGTATGGTGCGTGTTCTTGGGCCAACACACGTGTCTTGGGACGTAACATTGAATACATGTAATTTACATATATATTACCAGAACCATAAGCACATGCGAAACATCATGCATTTAAAACAGTAGTCGCACAAGAGAGATATGACACTGCTATGCACTGAGACAAACAGATTTTAAAAAGAAAATAATTATTATTATTAAGTGTACCAACAAAGCATTTACCAACAAATACGTATGAGTGAGAATCGTACGCTGTAGGTTATGTTATGCGAATAAATTTACACTGTTAAGTACGGGAACGATAAGATCTCACACTACTAAACACTGATGCAAACTGATATGAAAATAAAATGGAAATATAAATAGTTATAAGCACTTACCAACCAACCCAATCACATATTACACACATGCAGGTCCCTTTACGAGAGCAATTCGGTTACACAGTACAAGTTTACAATTGATTTGGTTTGAATACAACACGCGCGTATATATTTAAAATATTGCTTCGAATAAACTGGTGTTGGTAGAGGATATCGCTTCCGCCCACCCTACTCACTTTTAGGTCTTCAAAAGTAGTTGTTACCACCCCGAATCACTCAGAACTTCATTCTCTCTCATCGAGAAGACATTGTGAAAACGATAGGATGCTGTTCTAGTGGTCAGAAAATTTTTATCAGCTATCATGACAAACAGAAAGATTAAATCACTTGCAGCACTCCTCAAAGATACTGAGCTCGTATATCTGCCTAAAGAATTCCTTCTCACATATGTATAACATGAAATAAAATCCGTCTACAAACACCTACCTGTCTATCTTCAGCAGGACGAAGAGATTCTTAGCTGTCTCCCATGCCTAGGATGTTTTCAAGGTAGCGTGCTGATGCAAACAGATGTAAAAAATAATTATTAATGCAAATAGTTATAACCTTTTAACATCCTATGTATATGTATATTGTGCGAGCAACGTGTACTATACCTCACGTTAATAGAAAAAAAAATATGCGAAGCCGAGAAGCACAGGTGCGATAAGGTCAATACTACTATGCATTGATGCAAACAGATACAAAAATGTAAAGGAAAAATAGTTATAAACACTTGTCAACCATTGTAATTACATATTACATAAGTGCCGAGACTGTACGCTGCGTGTTAAACGGTGCTATGCAATACCAGACTGTTCTGGTCAGTACAACAGAATAGCAAACGACTTCCTTACAAACCGGCTGAAACTAAACCATCGCATTCAGAGTTCAACACTAGCATCGGAACGCTTCCGACCCGACCATCGTTGTGCGCTCAACTAACAGGGAATATGTGAGACAGCTCAGATGGTCGGCCGGCAACACGAGCACCTTGCAGGTCTCGGCAAGTCGAATGGATGACACAGAACACTAGCTGAGAGAGTTGCGTCAGGCTCCAGGGTCACACACATACACTTCCCTTAACGAGAGGAATTCAGTTATACATTACAAGGTATCAATTTATCCAGTTTTAAATGCATGTACTTATTTGAATACATTGAATTTATAGTGTTAGAACTGTAAGCACATACGAAACAACATACATTCAAACCATTCGTCATGCAAGAGAGACGACACTGCTATGTGCAGTTTATAAAAAAAACTCATGTACCCTGACAACACTGGAGACAGTGCATCATCCATGAAAATAAGGTATCGCAGGTTCAAACCCCATAGAGAGTCCGATCATTTCACAGGTAAAAATACAACATGATATGCAATTTAAAAATTTCATTATTATATACATACTTAAGTATCGAGCTCTTCGTGCAAAAATCATAGTGAACTATATCTTCAACAAAGTATTTTCGTACATGACCATACTCAATGTATGTTCATCTCAAATACTTGCAGCGTGTCAGAAATTTATAAGTAGGTAACAAGTAGTTCACGCTATGACAATCCGAGATTGACAACACGAGCCATCATGCTGTGATAAACGTATAAAAGCATACCACCGCATATAGATACATCTACCACGATCACGTACGATGTTAGAATATAAAGATTAAATCATTGGTTGAAGACTTACCATCTGTGACTGCATCGTTAACAGCAAGGGACTCTCAAGATTTGCTCCTTACATTGCGAAAACATGAAAGTAGTCATTGTATGTTGGCCTGCAGTGATAGTCTGAATAGACATAGTAAGACGTGTAAAGATAATGTTTGTTGTTCTTCGGGAATTGAGTTGGAAGTATTGAAGCAAGACATTCACTTGCAACCTGCCAGATATTTATAATCAAATAGCAGCAGGTACATTTTTTAGTGAATAAAAAATTTTTTTATGATTTTAATTTTTTGCATTTATTCATATTTATAACCAAATCATACACATACATAATATGTCATCCAATAAAGACGTTAACTTTGAGTTCATCAATAATCGAATTTATTTCTTCGTTGGCAGAAAGATGTCCAATTCACTGCAATGGAACCAACATCCGTAGTCTATCAACCAGATTATTGGGGTCTTCAGAAAATAGATAGTTAGGCTTCATACCACTCTTCGCAGATGGTTCACGATACACGTCAGCATCTATGTTCTTCCGTGATGAGTAGTTTGCGAGATACCTCTGGGCCAGAGTACTAGGTTCGAATCTGCGTTTATTCTATCCCAGCTTCATGTAGCTCTTATCTTCACTAATATGTTTATGCTTTTGCTTTTTTAGATGTTGACACTTCATCATCATCAGTAGAATAAGCATATTTCACATCATCGGCAGTAGACTTGGAGGTCACATATTCGTTCTCATTTTCCTGACGTTTATTTACATATACGTTTAAACATACATTTATTTATCCAGTCTGGATGTTATTGGTCAGGTAAGGGAGGCTCGCTGACGCTAAGAGGGATCGAGTTTGTAGACACTTGCGATATCATGTGACAAGGGTTGTGGTGGTGGAAATGGTATGAAATTGGTACCTGTATCTTAAATGGTTAGGAAATTACTACCAGCTATGCTTATAAGTTTGCTTAGGGCATAAATGACCCTGTGATCATTTTCGTTGTCGGAGGTGATGTCTATGTTACGACTTTAGTGTCTGTATCTTAAATGGTTCGGAAATTATGGCCAACTATTCTTATAAGTTCTCTTAGGGCATAAATAACCCTGCGATCATTTTCGTTGATGGGGTGATGCCTATGTTACGAATTTGGTGACTATCTTAAATGGTTCGGAAATTGCAGCCAACTATGCTTATAAGTATGAATTGTACATAAATGACCTTGCGATCATTTTCTTTGATGAAGGTGATGTCTATGTTACGAATTTGGTGCCTATATCTTAAATGGTTTGGAAATTATTACCAACTATGCTTATAAGTACACAAGGGTATAAATGAATTTGCTATCATTTTCTTTGTTGGGGTGATGTCTATGTTGCGAATTTGATGTCTGTATTTAAAACGATTAGGAAATTACAGCCAACTATGCTTATCACTATGCATAGGGCTTAAATGACCCTGCTGTCATTTCCATTGTCGGAGTCGATGTCTGTTACGAATTTGGCAACTGTATCTTAAATGGTTCGGAAATTATGGCCAACTATGCTTATAAGTTCTCTTAGGGCATAAATGACCCTGCGATCATATTCGTTGATGTTACGAATTTAGTACCTATCTTAAACGGTTCGGAAATTATGGTCAACTATGCTTATAAGTATGCATAGGACATAAATGACATTGCGATCATTTTAGTTGATGGGGATGATGCCTATGTTACGAATTTAGTGACTGTATCTTAAATAGTTAGGAAATTACGGCCAACTATGCTTATAAGTACGCATAGGGCAAAAATGACCCTAAGTTCATTTTCCTTGTCGGAGGTGATGACTATGTTATGAATATGGCGACTGTATTTTAAACTGTTCCGAAATTTATAGCTAACTGTGCTTATAAGTACACAATAAGATCCTCGATAGCCAATCGGAGACGGGACCCTTTCGAGAGCCTTGCATAGTCAATCGGAGAGAGGATCCAAAAATAAAATCGGAATGTTAGAGCATGAACAAGGTATTCGAATTCGGGAAGACTCTGAGAAAACGTCATCGGTTGGAATGCAAGAGCATGAAGTTGGGAAGAGTTTAGGGTGGAATGCAAGAGCAGAAAGTAGGGGAACAAGATGGCCGTCGGTTTTGGCTGCCAAAATGGCCGCCGTTGTTACTGACTGCCAAATGGACGCAATCGGTACTTGCTGGCAATATTGCCGCAGTCGAGATGGAATTGCAGAGCAGGAGATTTTATCAATGAAAGAGCATGAACAAGGTATTAGAATTCTGGAATACTCGGAGAACGCCCCCTCGTTTGGAATGCAAGAGCATGAAGTAGGAAATAGATTAGGGTGGAATGCAAGAGCATGAAGTAGGGGAACAAGATAACCGTCGGTTCTGGCTGCCAAAATGGCCGCCATTGGTACTGACTGCCAAATGGGTGCCATCCTATGATAAAACAGGAATTCAAGGGCATGAGGTAGGGACATCTGGTAGGAATGCGAGAGCATGAAGTAGGGACCACGATTGACTTCGTTGGTCAGGAATGCAAGAACGTGAATTAGGACCAACTGGTGGGAAGGAATGTATGATCATGAAGTAGGGACGTCCAGTAGGAATGCAAGAGCATGAAGTATTGACATCTGGTAGGAAGGAATGCAAGATCATGAACCTCTAGGGTGTCAAGTTAAAGGATGCCAGAAGGAATATGAGAAAACCAAATTGAAATGATAGAGCATGATGAGAGAAGTTGCATGACAGGAGCAATGAACACAAACATTTTTCAGCCAAGATGGATGGTGCTGGCTTGTCAGTAATGAGACCCTTTCGAGAGCCTCGCATAGTCAATCGGAAAGAGAATAAGAATATAAAATCCGAATATTAGAGCATGAACAAGAAATTCGAATTCAGGAAGACTCTGAGAAAACCCCATCGCTTGGAATGCAAGAGCATGATGTTTGATAGTGATTCGGGCGGAATGCAAGATCAACAAGTAGGGGAACAAGATGGCCATCCGTTCTGGCTTCCAAAATGGCCGCCGTTGGTACTGACTGCCAAATGGGTCCTATGAAAAAACAGGAATTCAAGAGCATAAGGTAGGGACATCTGGTAGGAATGCGAGAGAATGAAGTAGGGACCACGATTGACGTCGTTGGTCAGGAATGCAAGAATGTCGCCACCCGCCAGAGACGCGATTACCATCCAGCAAAGTATATGCGCACTGGAAAATGAGGGGAAAGAGAACGGGCGAGAAGCAGGTTCGAGCAAAGGACAGACAGACAGGCGAGAAGCGAAGACAAGAAGGAGAACGAATGCACGCGAGAAGAAAGCGGATGCAGAATAGACAGTAGGTGAGAAGCGAAGTGCACCGGCCAAGAAACGAAGCGGGGATCCCGCAGTCATAAACCGAGGAGGGGCCTGCATAGCAACAGTCCAGTGATGTCAACGCCGAGAGAGGAAGTGACGCAGTCTTCCCACCATCACCAAAGATGCCAGGCACATCCAGGTTCTAAGTGCGAGGCGTAAGAAGAAACCACCCGCAGCCGAAAGAAACAGTCTTTGGGTAAGTGATTACCCATGTCACCCGTTGAGACAACTAGGTCAAGTTACCCAACCTGCCAAACAACCTAGTGCGACAAGAACTGTTTGCAGTTTGACCAGTGAAGTCAAGCCTTCAGCCGAAAGACAAGTATAGATGCCACACTCAAGTGTGCCTGAGTGTACTTTTATTAAAATTCAAAGTTACCCAATATATGCCTTCAGCCGGGAACCGAAGTAGAACATGTTCTAAGTTTTTAACTTAGATAGAGTGGTATGTTTAAATTTGCCCTAAAGGCAAGACCGCGGGCAACAGCCAATAGTCAGATAAGAAAATTTTTTTCTTTCCACGACCTGTGAGTCGTATTAGTAGTAAAAATGTAACATGAGTCAGTGTGATTTGTGTGTTATCGTCAGAACATTTGTTAAAAAGAGCCAAGAGGGCCAGAAATTAGTGTGAACCCTTGAACAGAGTACCAGCCTAGTAGTTAACAGTTGTTTTTTTTTTTTCGACGACCTGTGCAGTCGTCTTTAACGTAAAATTAATTCCTGTCACCAAAATGTAAAGATTGCCAGCTGTGCAAAATATACCGGCCATAAGCCACCTGTTTGTTTGCATACATCAAGCATGTTTCCACCTTACAAGGAAACCGAAGCACAGAAGAACGATTAAGGTAATTTTGAAGGTCATGTAGTGTAACCCTGTATAATTGTGTAAACCTGTAAATTGGTGTGTACTGTACAGAGTCCGAGGTGGGGTACCAGGTGTTTGTTTAAATAGTTCAAGAAGTGTATCGCCTTTGTATTTAGCGAGTTCAAATAGGTAGCCAGGAGTTACACTGTACTGTAACATACAGTCGACGGAAGAAGTATAACCCAGGTAAAAGTCCCTCAGTTTTTTGTGAATAGAACGCCGGGTTTTGGTAACCCCCAGAGCCGGAGTGTTAGGCCATTTTTACAGGCAGGGCCACGCCTGTTTAACCTTAGGGCCGCACGCGCCCGAAGTGACGACAGGGGGACGGCCAGATAAGATGACCACAAAGGAAGGGACACTCAGAGAGGGGGAAGTCACAGTTGTCGCAGTTCACAAGGCCCGATAAGCGAGAAGCACGTGGTGATAGCCAGCACCAGAGACGAGATGAGCAGAGCACCTAGAAGGTTAGCTTACAGAGGCAAAACTATGCCGAAACCCGAGATTTTGGCACGGAGTGTGTGTCAGTGCCGAAAAGNATTTAGGGAGAGACATGGCAGTCATCCCCCCCACAGAGAAAGGTCAAGCACAGGCAACCTCACACTCCCACGCCGTACATGTGTCGCTGATGCGTAGCCCTCACACCCCCACCCCCATTTCACCCCCTACGCCTCTAGCAAGCCTGTGAGATCTGTTGAGCTCCGAGATATCACAAAATGATCATGTGTATTTTGCCTGAAGTCAAAATATATGCACCATGGAGAAATAGCTGACAGAGTAAGCTATGGAAAAGGTGNTCATGTGTATTTTGCCTGAAGTCAAAATATATGCACCATGGAGAAATAGCTGACAGAGTAAGCTATGGAAAAGGTACCACCTTCCCTTTGCCACCAACCTTCAGGAACCAGGGCACGTTTTGAAGAGCTGCATTGTTCTGCTTCCTACCACCTCACCCCCTCCCCCCAACAAGGCAACACGTGCAGACAATTAGGAAGGGAAGCTAGGGAGCATATAAGCCTCCTTGCGGGAATGTGNCCCCCCAACAAGGCAACACGTGCAGACAATTAGGAAGGGAAGCTAGGGAGCATATAAGCCTCCTTGCGGGAATGTGGGCTCCCAGTTCTTTATTACCGAGCCGAGAGGTTAGTTCGAGAGTCAGAGGAGTAATCAGTAAACCATCGAGCAGATAGTCAATTATTACCGTGCAGAGAGGGAACAGCCGTGCTAGTGTGGCCGGGGGGCACATCGGATCCCCCAGCGACAACAGTACCTCAGTACGTCAGTAGAACAGCCGTCCAGTGAGATGGCAGCAAATGCGGGCCTTTGCCAAGGCCATCCACATCGCCGGAGCTCACCCTACGCAGACACAGACCAGCGCCAACAGCAGAGTTAAGTATGAGTTGCCACCCAGAGAAGCCCCCCCTCCTCCCCGAAGTCGTCCACAGTTATTACGAGTAGCCAAAATAGAGTACCACACCTCGGAAGTGTTGCTGTGTGTTTTTTGTTCAAACTCGAGACAATATAATTATCCAGTTAAGGGAAACATCAAAAGACAACCTTATTGAAAAACCTTTAACATTCTAGGCACCTTATAGTCTATGCCTGGAAGAATTAACTACGACCCTATAAGCCACACTGTATTCCACAGTGGTGTGGCATCAAGTTAAATAGTCATGACCAACGCGGGGCCTAGATAAGCCCGCGTCAGTTAAGTTGGCTTCCCAACAGTGAGGCGTCAAGTTAAATTGGCACCCTGACAGGTGGCATAGCGTCAACGTCTGTCACATTTAATGATTCCCGTCAGTCGTCGTTTTACCCGTTCTTTCACGATCTTCTTCCGGCCACAGCGATGTCGAAGATGTGATATTTTACCAGATTCCCGATATTCACGGTACACTCGTAAAATGGTCGTACGCAAACATCCAAATATTATCGCTACCTCGGAGATGCTATTACCCATCTCTCGTGCGTCGACTATAACACCATGTTCAAACTCACTTAAATCTTGATAACCTGCCATTGTAGCAGCAGTAACCGATCTAGCTGCCGACCGCATCGTGTTACTCTGATTGGTTCCATACCTCCGTTATTTGCATATGCACGCATATACCAGGTTGTTTCTATCTCTCTCTTTCTCTCTCTCTCTCTCTCTCTTTCAGTGTATTACCAAGCATAAAGTTCATTTTCAGTAACTTCCTGCAGGGAAATCAGAGGATTTATGTTAATTTATTTAAATAAACACGCACATTTTGAATAAACTGATATCCTGTATGGGCCTTTTCGACACCTAATGTCGTCTGATAATAGTTAAGCATCGAGCCACAGTGCAGCCTAACTCGCGACAGGCTTAAGTGTATTGGAAAATCAGAGGAGGTGGTTTTGAATAATAATGAACGAGCATCATACAGAAATAAATTTCAATCGCCTTATTTATTCATTTCTGTCTCAAAACTAAAAGTTAATTTTGCATTGAAATATAATGAATTACTTTAAAAGACAGACATTTTCCACGCGCTCAAGGTGTCGCCAACACATGTAGATAAGCAACCTTGATTGAATAAGCTTGGGCTGTCCTCTGTTATATCCCGAACAGCTCATTTCCTCCACTTACGCGACTGGTGGGATGGGAACTATTTGCCTAGCAACCAGCATGGTGACCTTGCGCCCTCAGTGTGTTCCAACTGGTTTGGAAGTGGACGAGTACATTGTCATACTCCTCCCGCCTCTGAAGCTTCCTCTGTCAATTTCAATCAATTATGCATGGTATTTTGAAATGTTTATTTAAACGAGTTGAGATGAAATTATTTAAAGTAATACTTTTTTTAAATTCCCATTTTTATTGTGTTTACTAGTTAAACTTTTATTCACAGATAATGTGCAGTTCTTGTTATGCGCAACATGAAGTATAATAAGGTAAGACATTGAGCCAGGCGGGGTGTGAACCTCAAACAACTTGCATCCAGAGTCTACCAGCACGCCCCTAGATGCGGGAGCACTCACGGACCATGGACAAAAGCCGCCAAGTTAGTTCGCCCTGTTATCGAACGTCATGCAACATCTTCTCGTGTGATAGAAGCGAGCCTAGCGCGCCAACTGAGCGCGTAAAATCACGCCGCAGATGCGACCCCGTATGACAGACGCCTGCTTTCGTCACGGACCGAGAAATGGCAGCAGAGCACGGAGCTCCGTCTACGGGAGGAGGAACTCACCACGCCACCCTCACAGCCTAGAGAGTACGCGGGCAGGTAGACAGCCGCACATAGTTCAAAAAAAATAAACACAGTTAAAAAAATATTGCACACAGTTGCTCGCTTGCATTCAGGCGGGTGACATCTTGGGCCTTTTTCTCCGTGAAAGTGTGGCTTTGTCTCTTGGGCGGAACCACTTAGCTCCGCGGCACTACACCTAAGTGTCATAGTCGGCCGAGCGTACCCTCTCGGCCATCTAGAGACTAATCCCCGTGGGGTCAGCGGCTGTGGCACTAAACAGCAAACACTGTAAAATAATTAACACACACTATCGTTGCTGTTCCAGGCGCGATTCCTCCCCCTCCCTCTTGAGGGCCCAGAGTAGGTTCAGGGTCTCATGTCTGGCCAGGGCGCACCAGAGATTGTACGAACCCTAACAGCATTCCGGCTGGTGCAGCACTAATGTCCGGGGACAGCGCCACGGTTGCAGCCACAAACACGACACAAATAGAGTACGAAAACTCTGGGAATTGGAACATTGCCCGAGCACGCCTGAACCAGCGTCAAGCAAGAGATAATGCAGAACAGGAAGCCACGACTGCAGAAATGGCATGGAGAATGTCACAGGGGATTTAAAAAAACGACTAACTGGAGAGGAAACGCCCTCGCTCTTTGTCGTTAGAGGCAACACCACAGATGCCGGTTGTAAACCAATACAGTGTACTGAAAGAGGTACACGATAACACAAATCAACCCGGCTCCTCAAGCCAGCCCCTTTCCCGCACACACCCGAGTGCCAACCAAACAAGGCAGGCAAAAACTCCAAAGTTTCGGCTGGTGCGGAAACTACGAGCTATTAGCCTCGCCGGGTATACAGTTAGCATCGCGCGCAACGGACTGCACATCGTGGCAGCCGATGCGCAGAAACATAGGACGCTGCGACGCTCCTGTCAACTAACAATCTTCAATACTTTACATATAGTACAACCACTGACCAGGCTCAGAAGGTCGTACTCGACCTTACTGAAAACACAAACCCAGATGACATCAGGCAGGATCTGCAGGCACTCGGGTATCAAATAATTGATATCTGCCAGTTTCGCAAAAAAAACTCCCAGACCCGCAGGACCCCTCAAAACAGCGGCTGCAACCCCAGAGGTTTTTCTTCGTCACAGCAGCAAAACACCACATCATCCCCCATCTCGTGAAAGTGACTAGGCTTAACATGACTGTAGTACATCCAAGACCCTACAAAAAGCGGCCCTCTGATGTGATACAATGTTGCAACTTTTTTGCCCTGGACAATACCAGGAATTTCTGTCACATGCCGACCATCTGCCCTCACTGCACCGGTCAGCACACACAGGACGCCTGCCCTAACTCAACAAAAACCCTGTCTGTATAAATTGTAATGGCACGTACCCAGCTTCCTCAAAGCTGTGTCCCCACTATCTAGACATCGTGCAAAAGCGACAATCTGCTAAAGAGAATTCCAGGGCACAAACCCACATATCGAAGTCAGTACCTATCCTGACCAGAAACATAGTTACCTACCCAAAAATTCTGGATGTGATAAATCTCCCCAGAGAACATTCCTCCACGCAGGTGACCTTAGGATGACCCAAAACCATCAATGTCCCCATGCAAACCCCAGTCGTAAATTACGAAACAACACCAGTGCACCATCACCCCCTCCTCCTCGCCAACCACAACCACAGCCCTCAACCTCACATTCCTCTAGTGACTTGAGGCTGGCCTTGCAGGACATACATGAGCTCATGCAGTTCCTCAAAGAGGCCAACTTCACTGCCACTATGTCGCATTTCCGGCCCTTCATGCAGCGAACGAGAGCCACTGCAAACCCGCAGGAGAAATCCATGCTTCTCCTAGAAGCCCTGGCAATCTTCGGAGGCCCTTCAATAGTCTCACGACCCCCAGCAGTCCCTGGTACCCTTTCCTTACTATACTGGAACAGTAGCGGTGTTTTTCAACAACTATACGAGCTCGAGAGAGTGCTGGAGACGTACGGAGTAGAAATAACTCTTATTCAGGAAACCAAACTAAAACCAACTAAAAGATTCACAACAAAAAGTTACATAACCTACCGAAACGACAGGATAACTAAAGGCGGGGTCACCTTAATCCTAGTTCATATTAAATTACATCATCACATAAATAAAGACCCGGACTGTGAGAACATAGAATCCACATCAATAATCATTAATATTGCGTCAGGCCACACATAACTATAATGTCAGTATATTCTCCCCTAGCAAACCATTCGCACAGGAAGACCTAAATAAAATTACAAACCAGCCATATCCCTTTATCATAGTAGGCGACTTTAATGCTAGACATTCTCACTGGGACGGTGCCGAGAATAGCCCAGCAGGTAAAGCTCTCTTTTCCCACGCACAAAGAACTTCATAAATAATAAAAGCTCCAAACGAACCCACACATTATTCCCCAGTTTTAAAACATCACCCCACCACAATAGACTTGCTAATAACTAATACAAACAACCCAGAAATTAAAATGGAAGTGCTACACGAACTAGATTCAAATCCCCTGGCAGTACTTTGCAAAATAGATGCACACACTTAAAACACCCAAACCCCATTCTTGCTAAAAACCCTAATAAAAAACTGGCAGGCTTTTAAAACAGAATTAGAAGAAACTTTTTACCAGAAAAACATCTCAATCACATTCCAGGACGATATAGATCCGGCCATAGAATTGCTAAACACAACCATAAAATCAGTACTTAATAATAATACAACATTTTTAAATAGAAGAGAATTCCTGCGTCAAAACTTTCCGGAAATAGATATTCTCCTAATAGAAAAAAGACAGGCTAGACATGATTACCAGTGACTTATAACGCAGGAATCTAAAACTAAATACTACCAATTAATGAAAAAACTCAGAACAAAAATAAATATTCTTCGCATAAATGAATGGGAAACATTTGTCACCGAACTCGCAGATAACCCACAACATTTTTTGGAATATCTCTCGCACATTGAGAGGAATTAGTAGAAGAACCCAGTCTATACCAATATGTACAGTAAATGCCCTAAAAATACAACCCGGCGGACAAAGCAGGAGCAATATCAGATTCACTAGAAGACCAATTCTCCCCAAAGAACGATCTCAGTGACATCAATTTCACTAGGGATGTTAACACAACAGTAAACAACTTTTTAAATAAACAACATACAACTGACCCGGAACCAGACACACTCCCTGAACTTTTCACTTTAAAAACAGTTAAAGCAAACAAGGCGCCGGGGCCAGACACAATGAAATACCAAACTCTAAAAAATGTACCTTATATGGTACTGTGTTTTATAATAGTCATTTTTAACGTAATAGCAAAATGTAAATACTACCCCACAGACTGGAAAATTGCAGAAGTAATCACACATTGGAGCTCAATGCGAACTGAAGCAGGGAAAAAATTATCTGCAGCAGACTATCGCTCGCGTGCAGCAGCAGCCAGCCGCGCAACCCCCTCCCGCAGCACCAGCGACCATCCAGATCTCGGCCAATCAGAGGCCAGCTCCCGTCCCGGACCACGCCACTGCAGCCAGTTCGGGAACTACCATGGAAACGAGCACTCCAGCTATCCCTGTTTGGCTTCCAAAGGTGCAAGGTTATGGATTATCTTGTACCTATGCGTAGTTTCAAGTGCCACGGTTATGGACACATCAAAGAAAGGTGTAAATCTGCCATGGTTTGCGCCGGGTGTGGAGAACTTGGGCACAAGTACTCAGAATGTACCAAGAAAGAAGAGGCAGTTAAGTGTTTTAACTGCCTCCGAGAGAAACGAAATAATACCGGACACCGAGTTGGATCAACTGAATGTCCAGTGCACCAGAGGCCGCTAGCTCTGGAGCTTGACAGGACCCAGTATGTCTAGGGGACATGCACTGCTACACGTCGGGCAAATCAAACTGCAAAGGGCAGCAGTTCCTACTATGGAACTGCACAGAATAGGACAGGAGCAACAACTTGACCGGGTACTGATGCAGGAGCCCTACCTGCTTCATGGGAGAATACCTTCACTCCAAGGCAGTTTTGTCTTGATTGGGGAAAAGCCAATGGCTGGAATATGGGTACGCAACCCCGAGATTAACTAAATCCCACTGGAAGCTCTGTCAAACACGCATCATGCATGTTTGAAGGTGGAGATGGGCGGCGGGATTGTAACGATTCTATCGTCATACTTCCAATATCAGGATCCAATTGAACAACACCTTTCCCAGAGGATTGTGATTGTTCAAATAGCGAAGGAGAAAAACATCATTTTCGGTGTGGATATAAACGCCAAATCTGAGTTGTGGAATTCCCTGGTGACAAACGGACGTGGAGAGGAGGTAAACAAGTATCTCATCGAGAACAACCTGCAGGTTGCGAATATACCTGGACATCTGGCGACTTTCTGGTCGTCAGCCCATGATACAGAGTCGTATCTTGACGCAACGGTAGTGACAGCGCATGCTCTTGGACGGATTGGGGACTGGTGAGTTTCGGACGAGTTGACTCTGGTCACAAGATGATCTTGTTCACCATTCGGAATAGTGGGGGTAAAGGAGAGAGGCCGGCAAGGCCCCAGTTTGTCACAGCCCGAGCTAACTGGCCACTCTTTGACAGAGTGCTGCTAAAGAATCTGGAAAACTACAGGCACAGGAATATCCAGGACATCGAAACGAAAGCACACGACCTGGTTAAGGTAATAATGGGCACCTGTCAGGAAGCGATTTCTAGGGTGTCCAAAAAGGTGCCAAATCATCCCTTGTGAGACGATGAATTTGAACTGCTTCGCAGAGGTGTAAAGCGAGCCAGAAAGAAATTCAAGAGAACATACAATCCAGAACAAAGTCTAAGAGAAATTCGGCAGTATAACGTCATGACAGCGGACTATCGGCGGAGGCTGAGGAAGAAAAGACAAACGGCATGGAGAGAACTAGTCACGGATAGGGGAAATGAAGATCCATGGGGCCTTGTTTACCGAATGGTGTCATGAAAGATCAAAAACTCAGAGGAGCTTCCAGCTCTGGAGCGATATGGGCAATTGCTGCAGTCCTTTGAAGAGAACGCTGGGCACTGGATGGAAGTCTTGTTGCCCGACGATGATCAGATAAGGGAGGGTGATTACCATCGAGAACTGGGATATATGTCTAGAATGGAAATCAGAACCGAGGACTCTTAAGACTTCTCAATAGAAGAGTTACACCGGATTGTTCGCAGAACAAAGATGAAGAAGGCATTAGGTCTGGATGGACTAACAGGATAAATGCTCCTCCGAGCATATCCCTGGATGAAGAATGAGATGCTGGAATTGTTCAATCTGTGTCTGAAAACGGATAGTTTTCCTGGATGCTGGAAAAGAGGCTTGTTTAAGATCATGTTCAATGAGGAGGAAAGAACCCTAGACTAGCCTAATCCTATAGACCTATCACACTCTTGAGTGTGATGGGGAAGGTTTTAGAACGCCTGGTCAACAGAAGGCTAATCGAATACCTTGACGTGGTCTAGGGTATCCATGCAAAGCAATATGGTTTCGTAAGGGGTAAAAGTACCGAGAAAGCGATCATAGACCTGGTAAATAAAGTAAAGGATTATGAACAAGACTGCATTCTGGAAATCTCCCTGGATATCTCGGGGGCTTTCGACAACGCCTGGTGGCCTCAGATTCTGTGGCATTTACGGTTACTGGAGTGTCCAAGAAACCTGTATGTGTTAATCAGGGACTTCCTAACAAGAACGACCTGTGAAATACATATAGCGAAACATAGAGAGGAAAAAGAACTCACAAAAGGATGCCCTTAAGGATCGGTTCTGGGACCTATTATATGAAACATAATCTTTGAAGTATTGCTAAGACTTGATCTACCGGGTGGTTGTGTGATCTATGGATACACAGATGAAGGGTTACTCCTAATACCAGCTTGGATTAGGAGGGAGTTGGAGGAAAAGATGGCAATTGCCCTTGAGGCAATCAAGACATGGGCAAAGAACTTCAAGTTGAAGTTCTATGTTGAGAAGATGAATACCATCATCCTGAAGGAAAACCTCCACCGAACACTGGTAATTAGATTCGAAGGGCGAGTTGTAAAACTCGTCCAAGAGATGAAATACCTGGGTGTGATCCTGCAGACCCGTCTTTGGTTTCATGGATATGTCAGCTATGCGGTGGACAAGGCAGTGGTAATGTTCCATAAGCTCCGGGCTGTGTCTCCGGTGAACTGGGGTCTCGGTTACCACACATTAAAGTTAATATACGAGGGAGTTTTTCTGGCTGTGGTTACCTACGCCTGTGGCGTTTGGTATCCTGAAGTGAGCAAAGTCCATGACAAATGCAAAATCATCAGCGCTCAGAGGGCAGCACTTCTGGGAGTCACGAGGGCATACAGGACAGCCTCCAATGATGCCCTGCAAGTGCTTGCAGGAGAAATCCCACTCGATCTACTCATTAGGGAAAGAGGTGAAATGAGTAGGAGGAAATGGGTGGACTCTTTCCTACCTGAGGAAACCAAGATCTTGAAAGCGAGAATAATGAGTGACTGGCAGAATCGATGGGATGCATCAGAAAAAGATAGGCTGACGCACGAAATTTTTCCCGATGCCTGGTTGAGGCTGCGGGCTGGGTGGCTCTCCATAGGTCACTACGGTGCGCAGTTCCTGACCGGTCATGGAAACTTTAAGGCTAAGCTGTTCTCTATGGCCCTGGTTGATGGCCCATATTGTGTGGTGTGTGGGGTGCCTGACACCTCTGCACACCTGCTCTTTGACTGTCCAAAGATCAAGGACCCACGAAACTCTTTCGAGGACAGGACTGGACCCCTCAACCTTCACATCATGCTTGCCTCAAGGTTTCAGGCACCGAAGGTGCTTGAATACTTAACAGAGATAGGCAAGAGAAACAAGAACTTTGACGCATGGTGGCTGAGCACCAGTCTGAGTCAGACACTGGACATTGAAGACCCAGATGAACCAGAAAACCAAGATGTCTGAACATCTTTTTCCTGTAATTATGCTAGAGGAGAGAGACCCTGTTGAAGAACAACCAACACCTGAGATGACAACACCTAAACCAACAAAGAAAAACACAAATTGTGCTGCAGGCACAAGTACCACAAGTAACAGGGTCTGTCCTGCACTTGCTAGACCCTGAAGATAGAGCACCAGAACAAGAGGAGGGGAAAACTGAGTCTAGTGATGGGTGGCCATGTTCCTGGAACCCGGTCCTCTATGTGAGAGAGGAATTCGCTCAGAGTGGAAGAAACATAAGCAAAATGCTCAGGAATCAGAGAAGACGAACAGTCAGCGTGCTAAACAGAGAGAGGATTATAGAGACATTAAACCTGACAAAGAGGACCCAGAATGCAGAAGGAGTTTTCGATAAGGAGAAGGAGAGGGAATTCTCCATTCTGAAGAGTCTCGTCAGGTAGAGTGAATCTGTACCTCTCTCTGAGAAAGTTTCCACGATTGAGTGGCCTTCGAACCGCAACACCATCGACACAGCAGTACAGACATGGCCCAAGGAACCATGGTAGCTGTATGACTAGGTCATTCGCGGCTCCCAACTCTCTCGCACTCGTCAGCTTGCTGAAAGAGCACCTGCTCCTTCAGCAAGCTGACGAGTACGAGATTCTGCAGCTTGCTGGCAGAGGGGGGAGAGATTTGACCCGTCCATGATCTTCAAGGATGCTGTCCGTACATATGGGAGGCGTACCTTCGATTACAGTAAACCCTTCACTGGGTATACATTGGTCAGGCATTAGTCCTCCATCTCGGACAGTACTCCAACAAAATCGGATTCGACGAACCCTGAAAATACATCCTTTCCTGGATAATACTCTGTATGTTACAGGAAAACCAGATGACAATCCCAGCTGATGGCCACTGAATGCGATAATGGATAATGGCAGTAGCTTGCTCCTAAGTAATTGCGTGACGCTTGTGGTCGAGTTTAAGTGTAGTTTGAGTGTGTGTTATGTCGGTAAGAAGGGTCTGACTGGCCATAATGGGATCCCGACGAGGCCTTGGCATGAGTGTGCTTGGCGCGATGCTGCACATGCCCTTGGAAACTCTCCCTTTCTCTGCCACGAGGATCGTATCACCTGAAGAAAAGAAGAAAAAGAACAGGAAAGATTTAGGGAAATAAGAGGAAGTGATCAGTGGCCGGTGGCAGAGAATCGCGACGAGGCCCTCGGCATGCTCGCTCTTGGCGCTATAGCTGTGCAACCCAGGGAAACTCTTCTCGCCCATCTGGATACTGATAATGACTTGCTTCCTACCGACATCCATGAATGTGATGGTTCGGAAAGTCTGCAGTGTGGTGTAGTTTTTATGCTCTTTGCGCTCAGTGGCCGAGGAGGCGGGAAACAATTCTGGTTCACCGGCTGTTCCCCAAATCTAAGTCCAGTCCTCACCCGAGCGCACTGAGCAGTGTTTTGTGTTAACGGTATGCCGCCATGCTTAATTTACTCGTGAAAGAAGACCAAGTGCGGTTCGCGTTAGGCATGTATGTATAAATTCACTAGATTTTCAAATAGATTCTGTTCGGCCCAGCATGCCGGATTTCAAAATTCAAAGTTCCCGGTGTTACCCTGCGAAACAAAAGAGCCAATCTTAGCTTTTGTTTGAGGGAGATAAAGTACAGTAGAAAGTCAGTGCTCCTGGTATAACCTTTTAATAGGTATCGATCGGCCACCAGGAGGGGAGGTTTGGAGAGGAAAGCACTGGTTCCACCGGGAACTTTATCCCTGCCACTATGGAAACAGCCACTGATCCAGCCCCATCGCACAAAAAAAACTCCAGCTCTGGTACAGATACTGGAGAGCGTTTTTATATTACTGGTCATTTGGACGGAACCAACACGAGGGCAAGAGATAAATGTTAGGCCCTCGTGGGTTTCGCCGTGATAGTACTTCCCAAGTCCTCAAATGGCTGCTAGAGGGCAAAACACCAGTCTGCCCTCTCATAGGTTTAGATAAGTAAATCATTTTGTTTATTGGAATGCCAATGACGTTCGCAATAAAAAAAACAAGAGCTGATATATTTTATTTCTCGGCACCAGGTTCCTATTATACCTATCAATGAAATACATTTGCGCCCACAATGTAGATTTTCAATCCCGTGTTTTAAATGCTATCGTTCAATTAATTTTAATACACCATACTATCGCGTGAACTCCAGCTAAACTGCAGGACTGTGAAACACTGGAAGCAGTAGGCATTACAGTTAAACTAGGCAATCAACAAGTTTTAATTTATTCTGTCTACTGCCAGCCAGGCCACACTCTTTTACGGGCAGATCTAAATGAATTAATAAATTATTCCCATATTTTACTCGCTGTTGGCGATTTAAATGCTAAACATCCCGCTTGGGGCTGTCTCGTGCATACAGCCAATGGGAATAGTTTATTTAGGCACCAGGAGCAATATAATTATTGTGTCCGTGCGCCCAGCGAACCTACTTTTGAGCCAATATTAGATAATCATAGGGCCGATATACTTGATATCGTACCTTTGAATTAGAAGTGCTCCACGAATTGGCTTTGGACCATTATTGTGTCCGCATGTTGTTCAACGAAGTTGAAACAGACAACATGCCAAGTCGCAAAATTAAAGATTATAAGAATGCGAACTGACCTGACCTAGCTTTAGGGAATACCTGGACGAGGAAATAAATCTGCCAGCTCTTATAAGTACTCGCAAAGAATTAGACTCTGCTGCCACACATATCACGGAGCTGATTCAGACTGGAATTAGTTGGTATGTCCCGGAGAAAACCCCACGGACTCGCGCAGATACACAGCCTGAACATATCAGGGAGTTGATATCGCGCAAAAATAAGCTGCGCAGGCGCTATACCCGGGTTTGAACTAGGCTACTTAAAGCCCAGATTAACGAACTTCGAGGACGAATTGATACTGAAATTAGTATATTGCAAACTGAAATTTGGAATGATAAATTATCTGCGATCCTATCCCACCTTTTCAAGGCACTGCAGGTACGGCCTACACGCCCCAGCAGAAAGTTGAGGCTGTGACCGCTCGCCTACAACTAGCTTCCCAGCCCAATGTTAATCCCTGTGATCCAGCGTTTGGGGCTCGCATTTATAGGGACCTCCGAGAGTGATTGCAGCAGATTTCAGCTGCTGAGCCAAAACCCACACATGCCGACGAGGCCAGGCGAATTATTAAACGTAAGAAGCCACGTAAAGCAACCGGGTTCGACTCCCTGCAGGACATATTTCTCAAACAGCTGCCCGACAGTATACTTGAAGCTATAGTCGAGTGCATTAATGCAAGTTTTAATCTTGCACACATCCCCATCTCTTGAAAATGTGCCTCAGTCATTGTATTTCCTAAGCCGGGCAAATACCCGAAACTATTACAGAATTGTCGCCCCATCAGTCTGCTCAGTTCGCTCTCTATTCACGAACGCGTTTTATTGCGGCGCCTAGAAAATCATATCCACAAAGCAGTTTCGCTTTAGGAAAAATCATTCCACCGTTCATCAGCTCGTCAGACTATCCGAGCACATTACTTATACATTTAACTGGCGCCATTACATTGACGCAGTATTCTTAGATGTAGAAAAGGCATTCGACATGGTTTTCCATGCAGGGCTAATTTATAAATTATGAGAAAAATTCCTCCGATTGCTATATTTAATTATTAGCCTCCTATTTAGATAAGCGCTCCTTCGCTGTATCAATCGATGGAGCGACCTTAGCTAAGAAAATAATTAGGACTGGAGTCCCCCCGACCAGCATATTAGGTCCAGTATTATATAATATTTATACCCACGATATCCCGCGCACCCCTAACTGGCATATTATTTTAGGAGTTTATTCTGACGACACTGTCATCTATATGCGATCTCGCAATGCTGAACTTGCCATTCAGCGCACCCAGGCACAACTCAATGACCTTGAAAATTATTTTCGCCTGTGGCGAATTAAAATTAATGTGGAACGATGCGAGACGGTAGTCTTTATTCGCCATAACGTTCCTCCCAATCTGCCACATCGCACTTTCTTTGGGGAGGATATTCCTTTTAAATAAGAGGTGAAATACCTCGGCCTTACTATGAATAGAAGGCTGACATGGCGGCGCAATGTGGAGGCCAAGAGAAATCTTTATTATCCATGCATGGCAGCTTTATATCCTCTTATACATCGTGGCTCTGGTTTGTCACTGAATAATGGGATACGATTATATCAGTCAATGATTCACCCCATTATCACTTAGGCAGCCCCAGCTTTGGCCTACTGTGCACAAACACATTAAAATTCATTGCAAGATGTGCAAAACAAATGCCTCCGATTGGCCGCAAATGCACCCATATATATCCCTATTAGACGATTGCACGCAGAATTAAAACAAGAAGTGCTGCAAAAAGCAATTCGGAAACCAAATAACCATTTTTATGAATCAAGCGAGGAACATTCAAATCCCCTCATAGCTGCCCTTGGGGACTACGATATTGACGAAAGACAGCGCTATAAGCGAGCCAAGTCCCTTCTAGCGCACAGGCCTCCAAAGCCTTGCATGTAACACACTGCAAGACCAAACATAATAGCATCTGCGCAGCTTTTCAAGGCAGATATTCATTCTCATTATACTTAATTTAGCAAGCTGTTATGTCATTTTCATACAGCTTTAGATTAGCTTGAGGAGACCTGAAGGGACAACTAAAGAAATATTTAGATTATAATATTAGGTCACTGCTTGTTACACACCTCCTATCCGACAGCTGTAGTATACGATTGGCCAAATGACCGACATCCGATTCCAAGGTAACAGGTTCTCTGCTGCAGCTGGTGGAATCCACCAGCGAAGAACAATACACATTTGACAGCCACCCATACTGTGCACCCGGTGTGCAGTACAGTAGAGCCCCAACCATTAGGTCACAACCACAAGGCAATTAGTTAGTCAGTCCATTCACTCATCCACCGCACTGAACTGTCACCGGAAAGAGTGAGAGACTGGGTCTGGAGGTCTGGCACCTTTGGTCCACAACCACATCGTTGTTGGACTCCCGGGGTAAACCCACCACTCTAACCACTGCACTGAACTGTCACCTATTAGAGTACTTCGTCGCCTGCTCCTCTTGCATGGCCGACCGTAGAACCTACCTACATGCCTTACGCCCGTACGAATGGTACCAGGTTGCATATTAAAAAGGCAGCTACTAACTCCAAGCTTAACTTGCGCTGTAACCCAGCGCCAACTGCACTTTGCAGCATAACCGCTGGGAACGAGCTCAGACCACCCGACAGTTGGAGAGGCCTCACCTCCCAGCTCCCTCCCCCTCCTTATTTCAGCCCCCACTCAAGACCGCCGGAGAACCACATCACATCGTCGTTGCTCAACATACCACAGGGTCTCGCAAACCCATGGTGCCACCTCAGCCGAGCCAGGGCACGAACTCCAGTAGCAGCCAACCCCAGCTGAAACAGAGCCAGGTGCTACCCCGGACGACGCCCGTCAAAGGTAAACCAGTTGCTGTGTCCAGGCCGGTAATACGTAAGGTCATTCGGCACACTCCAGACTTTGCACCAAGCCGCCAAACCACGTGCCCCAGGTTGTATACCACCCGGGCTCCAGTGAACAAACCATTTACTTAAATCTTGACAGCACACCGTGCGTATGACTGACACACCTAAAACTAGCCCTACCGCGACGTCTCCGTCAATCACAGACGTCACGCATCCAGAGTTTTCGTGGCACCCAATTTGGGGCCACAGTGCATAATTAATTACTGTAATCAAGAGAACTAGGCCAGCACTACCCCGCGATCCAGTTAAACTAGCTGGGCGTTCTATCTAAAATCAGCCAGACTTCGGAGTGTCTGAAAACACCCTGTGGTGCTCAATTGTAACTAGCCGAGATTTCAGATACGGAAGCTAGCATAGCCGACCAAGGAGACACAAGAAACACCATGACTGACGCGACTACCGAACAACCCGAAAGGTGACATATGGCCACTTGCCGTGGCACGGGGGTAAATTTTATCATATGCACACACTGCCAACACAGCTTCCACTACCTCTGTTTGGGATGGACGGACGAGCTAGGAGTTCAGATATATAATTACTGCCGAACCCGCCTATTGCAGCTGGCTTACTTGCGCCGAGCAAGAAATTAATACGGTACGATGCATTGTCTGTGCACAGACTTATCACATATGTATAGGCTGGTCATATGAGCGAATTACGAGACCGTGCCTCGTGTATAGATGTGAAGTTTGCCGACGTGCGGAGAAATACCGACCCGATAATCCTGACATTCGTACAGCATAACCACCCAGGGTAGCGATGGGCCTCAACTTCCGGAGTTCGCAGGAAGATCACACGAAGACCCGATAATGTTTACCCTAGACTGCGAAAAGGAACTGTGCGATAACGAGGTTCCAATAAGCAATAGGTTGGGAGGACCCAGAAGCAATTAAGATAAAACGCCCTCGAATGGTGGAATAAATACGGTGAGTTTATCACTGAGGGGGGGGGGGCACCTGCGTTCACGCCTTACCACTCAGTTTTCTGGCGAAGAGGCAATAGCCTACTTAAACACCGAATTTCATAGCCGAACCAAGGCTGCCGAGGAAGAGGCCGAAATTTTCGTCAGGCGAAAAGAGCAGATGTATAAAAGAATTTTCCCCGAGGGAAATGAGGAAAGATGGGAGCGCCGCATTACACACATGCTACTTCCCAAATTGCGGGATTTACTACAAAATCCGAAACCGCAAATAGTTGATGAACTGGTAGAAAGGGTGCGTGAAACAGAATGAAATTACAAGGCACAAACCCTGTTAGACAAGACACATGCCAGTGTAAGCCAGGAGACCAATAAGCAGCCCGAGTGAAGGGGGAAAGCCTCCCCCTGCCCCTCTCCCAAAAGCCAGAACGCTCCTTAAATGCTAGTTCTGTCCGGAATGGAACTTTAACCACGGTTGCCCAGTCAAGCAGATGATCCGGGTAGGGCGGGAGAAGGGGAACAAGGGTACCTGACTCCCCGAAGAGACTAACCGAGGTTAAAGGACCCAACCAGGCGGGATACGCTGCAGCTGGGAGCTAAGTGGGTCACCAGCCACCAGTAGGGACACGGAAAGAATATCGATACTTTTTGGTATCGAGTACTTTCTTTCAATACCGATACTTTTGTACTCGATACTTTTTAGTCAATATTTCTCTGGTATTAGAATTTTTTGGCCAGAATCGTATATTATTGTTTCGAATAATTCCTCATGTGACATGAGGGATTATTACAATAGGTAGCGCTAATAGCATGACATGAGTCATGTCATGCTACTAGCGCTACTTAGCGGAATTTTTTTGGTAACTAACCCCTTTACAAGACTTGGCTGTATAAGTCTACGCTACCCTTTGCCTCTTTGTTAAAATGAAGATTTAAAAAACATTTTACATTTGACATTCTCATAACAAACGTTTTCCGTTTTCGTTTCGAATTGTAACGTAAATTTTAATAACTTTCCAAAAAAAAATTTCAGTAACATATTCAACTGTGCAGGCTGTGCTTGTGATTTACCTATAAAATGCCGCCGCCTGCCAGAAGTGGCATTTAGAAGTACTTTGACAAAATAAACAATAATAATGTGAAATGCAAAATTTGTTTTAAGATTTTCAAATCTTCTGGTGATACTTCAAAACATGAAAAAACATCTTCAGTAACATCCTACCGCAACTTCAAGGTACGTATTCATTTAATATTATACTGTAATAAATAACCTACAAATAACTAAACACATACTAATTACGATTACAATAACCATAATTAAGTTACGTACTTATATGTCTAATAAAAGCAATAAATATCTACTAATCTACATAACTTACTTTGTAAATAGAATGAAGTTAAAGTTAAAAGCTGTTTCTTTTTGTTTTCATACCTAGTTTGAATTGTTGTAAGTAAAAATGCCTAGTTATATAAATATTTTACTTTCAGAGAAGATAAAAAATACAAACAACTATCGATAAACGTAACGCACAAATGCAGCTTGAAAAATCGCAGTAATCGCTATCTCAAGAGCCTGACTCTTCCGTGAGTTTCGCGACTCCTTCCACATCCACTGCAGGCACGGGTGGAACTCTTCCACCGATGGTTGTAAAATAACTGAAGAATCTAGTGGCATACCTCCAACGAAGAAAAGGCAACTTTCTATTGTAGAAACAATCCAACGAAAACATAGTTATTATGCTGAAGGGAAGGATTATTCTATACTGTGCAAGTATTTACTTTATTTTATTTGTGTGGACAAGAGACCTTTTGATATTGTTAAGGACGAGGATTTAAAAAATTAATTCATCAAGCCTGTCCAACATTTAAGATTCCAAGTGTAGATACACTAAAACAACATTTAGATGCCTTTTACAGTGTAATGTGTTCAAAATGTCAAGCAACATTTGATGGTGTACCTCATGTGGCATTAACTTGTGATATATGGAGTGAGATGATGACTACAACTAGTTATCTAGGGGTTACTTACTGCTCATTATTTGGATCAAAATAAAATTGTCTCGTGTTGTATAGCTACCAATATACTTGATCAACAGCATACTGGTGACTACATTTCGCAGAAATTAAAAGAAATTTGTTTAGGAATGCACATAAGTTTGGAAAAAATAACGGTTGTTGTTACTGATAATGGTGCCAATATGATGGCTGGTGTGAAAAAGCTTCTTGATAAAAACAAGCACTTGTCTTGTTTTGCACACACAGTGAATCTTATTGCTGAATCTATATTGACAGTCAATGAATTAAATTTATTAGTCTCTACGGTCAGAGAAATTGTTAAATATTTCAAGTCAAAAGTCATCCAAAGCGATTTATTGAGAAAAAAAAACTGGGACACCTCTTAAGATGGTCTTAGATGTAAAAACCAGTTGGAATGCTATATATTATATGCTGGAGAGGTATATTGAATTGGATCCCTTTATTCATCAAATTTTGTTCATCAAATTCTAATGTTAAATACCAAAGCACCGACCACTCCATCGGCTTTAGAAATACAGCATATAAAACAATTAATTACAATTTTAAAGCCACTATAATATGCAACTAAGGAATTATCTGGTGAGCACTATGTTACTATTAGTAAAATTATACCCACAGCACAGATAAATAGTATAAAGAAGACTGCTGGGGACAATGACAGTACTGACAACAGCAATGTGGCAGAGCAAGTCAAAGACGAGATTATAGATCAGATAAATCGCAGATTTTTCCATATTGAAGATAATCATTTAAATGCAATTTCCTGCTTGCTCGATCCCAG
This sequence comes from Clitarchus hookeri, assembly GCA_002778355.1. Taxonomy (NCBI): domain Eukaryota; kingdom Metazoa; phylum Arthropoda; class Insecta; order Phasmatodea; family Phasmatidae; genus Clitarchus; species Clitarchus hookeri. The sequence goes on from NQII01000418.1 coordinate 186,592, forward strand.
ATTAAAAAATATACACTTCCAAGACCCCAAAGCTTGTGCTACAGCAATATCTTCAATAAGACGTTTATCAACAAATGTTATCCTTGCCACCAGTAGTAGCAGTAGTGACCCAGATAGCGATTCTTCTGTGGAGCCAGTATACGATTTTTAGAGTCATCATAAGACGTTGGCACACACGAAACAAAAAAGCAAAAGTAAAAGCTGTTCATCTGTAAATATGAATAAGACGCCTTATTTAGCTAAAAAGGATGAAATGAGCCTTTATTTGGCGACACCAGTCGCTCCATTGTCCATTAATCCTTTAGAGCAATGGGAAGATATGAAAGTTGTGTTCCCTCATTTATACAAAACTGCAATCGAGTATCTAACAATTCCAGCGACGTCTGTTCCTTCACAACGTTTGTTTTCGAAACCAGGATTTACCATGTCGAAAACGAGGAACAGGCTGTCGCCAAAACGTTTAGACAAATTACTGTTTTTGAGTGATTGTACAGAAGAATGGGAGGTTTGCTTTATGATAAGTATCTAGTTGTTTCGCTGTGCAATCACACAAAATAAAAAATGACAATAATTAACATACGTAATTTGTAATTAAAACGAATCATTTAACAAAAAACGTTAATTAATTCACAAGTGTTTTATTCTGTCGATACCTTAGGGTATATAATCTTTTGTTTAGATACTTTTATGAGTACGATGCTTTGTATGCGATACTACTCATGAGTACAATATCGATACTTTTGATTCGATACCGTGTCGCTACCCTCCGGGAACCACGGACTCGTCTTCCTCCAAAGACTAGCTGAAAAAAGCGACCCACCCGAAAACCCGCACATACAGGTGGAATAATGGACATAGGACACTCCTACTAGATTCCGCTGATACGGGGAACTAGATAAGAAGTGACTTGCTTACCCCGACACGAGCTTCACTTCGCCTACAAATTCGGTTGGTGCACATGGCACAACACGACCAGACTCGTAAGGTCGACGACCGGACTACTGTGACAGTAAGGGTATGCTATCAAGACCACTCAACCGAATTCGTAGTCTCGCCGAATATTACTGAGACGGTAATATTAGGTCGAGGTCACTAATGGCTACGTCAACAACAGTGCGTAATGGATCACTGCCAGCAAGATATCTATATTAGCAATAAAAACAGGGTGACGGCTCACTGTCCAATCCAATCGCACCTAAAGAAATTAACCATCAACTCACGGAACCAGAATTTGACCAGCTTCGTCAAATATTGGACGATCATGCTGGAGCTTTCAACCAAGGGGGTTCGCTACGCCAGACATGTAGCATCCAGCATGAGATTTGGCCCACCACCGATATACCTGTCTGCAACCGACCATACCGTGTCCGCCAGAAAGCAACACCTGATTATGGAACAGGTGAAAGCTATGAAAGAACTAGAGATTGTGGAACCGTCTAATTCACCATACAATTCCCGGGTTGCTAATAAATACGGGCAATTTAGATTGTGTGTTAACTACAAAGACATGAATGATGCGACACACCCTAAATAACCACCGGAAATCAATCTTACGTACACACTCCGGGATATACAGGAGGCAAAAATCCTCAGTACCCTAGACATGCAATCAGTGTACTGGCAGATTTCAGTGCACCCAGACAGTCGAAAGTATACAGCTTTCAGCACCCCAGAAGGCGAAACCTTACAGTTCCATGTAATATCCTTCGGGTTAAAGAATGCCCTCGCCACCTTCCAGAGACTAATGTCAGCGGAGGTCCTCATGGGCTTCATCCGCCAATTTCGTTTCGCCTACCTTGACGACATAATTGTGTTAGTCCTGGCGTGGAAACTACTATTGCCCGCCAAATGGCACCCCTCAACCCTCTTCTAGAGAAGGAAACACGTTGCCGATTGATAAACGTGGAAAAGCAGGGGGGAGGGGGGCGAGAAGAGAGAACACCGCAACAAATTTTTCGCCCTGAAAAGAAGCTTCCAGCACCTGGAAAAACTCCACAGAACCCAAGGGAAGCCCTCCAGTCGTTTAACAGACGCCTGCCAGAACGGGCTGGGGAAGTCCTATACAAGGACACCACCGGATGACCCCAGGTTATCGCATATGCCAGCACCCATTTGAACACCTTGAAACAGAGACCGAGACAACAAGTGCCTCTTCCAGAACCAACCCCAGTGATTTGAACTTAAAGACGACGTCGTCTGGTCTCGGAGTGGACAAGCTGGGGCCCCGTGGAAGATCTGGATAAACGAAACCTGATGATGGACTTATACCACCACCACCACGACCACCTGCAAGCAGGTCATTCCAGCATTAAGGAGACACTTCAGGACATGGGAGAACGCTACACATGGTACGGGATAAGCTGGGATGTGCGACAGTACGTCAACAACTGTGAGGCGTGCTGTCATGGCAAAGCTTACCTCGTGCCCCAACCCGCAGGAAAACCCAGTAGGCCTCATACTGCTGAGACCCCACTTGGCGGCTGATTCAATGGGGACATAGCCCAGAAGTACTAAAGGAAACCGATACCTACTGGTAGTTACAAACCGCTGTGTGGAAGCATTTCTGCTACCCACCCTGGAGATCCAGAACATCATCAGGAAATTTTAAACTGAAATTTTCCCCCGCTGGGGGTACCCACAGGCGATACTGGCCGATAATTGATAATGGTTCTCAATTTACCAGCCACAAGAGGCATACGACCTGCAATGCATTGGTGGCAGACACGTGGACTACCACCTCCTACCCCCCAAACTGACCCCACTGAGCAAAGAAACCAGGAGCTGAAGAGCCTCCGCCTCAGTGTGGGCGAAGATCACCATCACTGGAATAAGCATCTGCCCAACATTTTCTTCATTCTCAGGAGAAGAAACAATGAGGCAGTAAATACCAGCCCCTGCCAGCTCCTTCTGGGACGAAATCTAAGCCGCCCTGGTGACTGGCAGTGGGAACAAACTCCCACAGAAATGCCGAAACTGGAGGATGAAAGGTTGGCAGCCCTAACCCGGACCACGAGGGCGTGCGCCACCCAAGACCATTATATAGCCCACAAGTATACACAACATGAGACAAGGGTGATATGTTTCCAGATGGGCGAAGCAGTGCTCCTCCACAGCCACCCACTCAGCAAGGTTAGTGATAAATTTAGCGCAGGACTCGCCGCCTAGTAGGAAGGCACCTACAAGATTGTGGGAAAACAAGAGAATGTGTACTGGGCGGAGGACAACCGAGGGCGAATTAGTAAAGCCACCAGATGAGAAGTTCACCCTTGTCCAGTCGGTGCCCCCGAAGTAGTGCAAACCGTGGACGAGAAAGAAGATAGCCCCCGTCGAACTTCCACCGCCAACCTTCCAGGACCCGACCGTACCACAAGAGGAGGAAGTGTTCAACCAACTCCCACAAAGGAGGAACCACAAGTTATTCATATAGTAGCATCTGTCAGGATGCTGCCCTCCATCCCAACAGACTTCGGAAGGCGAGTGGCCACATGACACCAACAGGGTCTGAGCTATCGTGGCAGAGCCCATTACACTGGGAGCCCCGACGACAACTTAGTTCCATCCAGGAGAAAGATGAGGCCAGCCACGCCGACGAGGCAGTGTGGCCCGAAGAACCCCTGCCTCAGACTGCCAACCCCACCACGTCCACCCCAGAGGACGTGGTATTCTGCAGCATCTCTGTGCCAGTTGGCCACGAGACTATGGCCATCAATCCCGCTCCCTGGGAGCACAGCCACCAAGCCGACAGAGTAGAGCCCCTGCCCCAGACGGCGACACCGCCCACGTCCACCCCAGAGGACGATATGCACCACCCAGACCTCGACACTGGTCGGCAGCGAGTCCACAGCTCTCGACCACCAGCACCGAGGCAGGGGTACCCAAAGAACCCTTCCTCAGACGGCGACCATCACTGCCTCGTTTACCCAAGAGGCCTCAACGCCGACGATACCCGCACGAGTTCGTCTTCAGTATGGGAGGATACGCCAAGCATTGACGAGGGTGCAGGGAATGACGAAGAATCCCTGCCTCCAACTGTGACCCAGATGCTGCCCCTCCAGCAAGGGAGGAAGGACCCCTGAGCGTTCCCGGGTGCCTGGTGGCCCCCAGCTGGCCACCGCCGGAGATGTGAACCCAGAGCCCAGCAGCCAGCCTATGAGAGAAGCCACCCGCACCTGCCACATCGCCTCTCAGCGCGGATGTTACTGTTTGTCAACATGGCGACACACTTCCAAGTTCACATGTTCGTACCCACTGCAGGCAGCCTTGAGGAAGCGAGGTCGTCCATGCATATTCAAGACTCCAACCAGACTGTATAAACACCAGTATTAAAACAGTTACGTAAGTCAAAGCCAGAAAGTGACAATATAAGACAGACTGTGTAATGCGGCAGAGTATAATAAAGCCGTAGCTTAGTAACAGTGACACATACGAGTCAGCCCTCTGTAAAATGCAAACGAACCGGTGCAATTAACCCAGCAGCTGTATAGCTCCAGAACAGTGCTAGTATCCAGTGACATTGTATATAAGCAAGTTGTGCTACAATTGCCAGGGTTAACAGCCACGATGAAATATACATCATAGTTAAGTTACAGTGAAACACAAATTCTCCTAGTGAAGCACTTACTTCCCCATAGGTGAAGAATAAATTAAGGTGAATGGCTCTTTACTCAAGGACTTTCCAACGAAAGCAGAATTTAAATTGTAAATACTTTGAAATTCTATTCTCTCTTTGAAGGTGTTATGTTTATTTTCTATAGGTGGTCTTTACGTCAATTGGTTAGTTTTATTATTCATTCCAAGATACTCAATTAACTAACTATAAGAAAATTAGTAGACCGGCCTAGGCAACGGAAGGCCTAGAGTCGGCTGCAACCTTAGCGTCATTTTCAAAATGCCTTCAGCACCACAGCACATAAATTAGTATGGTTAACATACCTTCATGAGGACTTGAACATACAAGTCTTCAATGTGTTTTAAGTGTTTATGGAATGATTGTTCTAATAAACTCAGCCCTCAGCTGACCAGTGTTAGTTCATAGCCAGATGAGTCTCCATCACAACGCAAGAGGGGTAAATTGACACATGACTCTATTTGATAAGTAAATAAAAACACACGACTTTGCCTCAGCTGCACATGGAATCACATAACCCAGGTGGTGGTTGAACCTCAACTTGCATCCAGTTTACCAGCACGCCCAACTCACTGACAAAGGCAGACAAGTTAGTTCACCTATTATTAAACATCATGCCAACCCCTCTTGTGTGATAAGTCAGCCTAGTGCACCTAAGCTGATGCCGCACATGCAATCCTGATGACAAGATGCCCGATTTCTCCACATGTTTTCGCCAATCACGTGGCGCGGATGTTCGACCCTTGACTTGCTCCCCCTGTGCCTGATCCATTAAGGTATTACAGGGGACAACTTTCAGAGCAATATTACAAGGGGAGTGCGATCAGGGCTTCCCATTACTTCTGATCCGACATCTATTTGTCACTCCAGTCAGTGCTCACATATAGAAAATGTGAGCATTACACCAGGCTGTTTTGGTGCGCACCCCCCGCAGACTTGGACTAAGTCCATAACCTTGATTGATTTGAGCTTGGTCAGTGCTCTAATTGACAGTAGTTGAATACTGCCAATAGAAAGAGTAACGCCCTTTCCAATCGCAGTGGGTGGATGTTCTCCACCCGAGAGTGGTTCCACCTCACCTGTCAACAGCAACATGCAGAGTTGAATCTGCATGCGCCACCTTGATGGGNGCTTGGTCAGTGCTCTAATTGACAGTAGTTGAATACTGCCAATAGAAAGAGTAACGCCCTTTCCAATCGCAGTGGGTGGATGTTCTCCACCCGAGAGTGGTTCCACCTCACCTGTCAACAGCAACATGCAGAGTTGAATCTGCATGCGCCACCTTGATGGGGCCGAGTGCTATCCTCACTCTACAAACCCGCTTTGTAAACGAGTCCTCTTACTAGGCGGACCAGTCTGTCGACCCTTCTTTGATGAGCACCAGCCCTTTGAAATTGGCACCCTAGCGCGAATCAGCACGCTTGCGTTCCACGGCAGCAGCTACTGATTCTTCCAGTACTCAAGATGCCCACCCTCCAGGCAAGTACCCACCTCCAGATCTCCTTCTAAGCAGAAGGTTCAACCACTGCCACCCAGAGTCCGACCCGCGATCAGCATGGCCTAAGCCGGGGCTTTCACACTGATCCCCTGGGTACCCACAATTTTCAGACATGCACACTGAGTTTTCACCCAGAGCAGCCCAGCCCCTCCAGGACGCCAGACAGACCCTTCATCAGGACTCCGCCACCCCGAGATCATCCCCGATCTGCCACAAGTCAGGGCTCAGCTTTGGGAGTGCAATTCGGTTCGCGGGTCTTCACCGCAGGCGAAGAATATATACAGCCTCTGGAGACTGCACATAACCTCGCCGTGACTGATTATCTGTACACATACAGGCCGTCACCGCCTTCAGTCGTCCTCACTCCGTTAGTTATGGGGTGGCCCCCATGTTACCAGCCCATACCGCGAGGTGGAGATGGACTTGAGCAGTGCTAGGCTATATATTCGCATCACTGCCCAATTAATGGAAATGAGTTGGAAGCTTTTCGTGACGGCAGGGAGACGCCCCAGGGATCACTAGTTCCTATGAGCGGCTCCCACCGGAGCTCGACTAGCGAGCTCTTACACTTGCGCCGGGCACCGCCACTAGAGCCTGTAACCAGGGTTAGGCCCAACTGGAGCAATCATTCCATAGCCGTCACGACTACCCCACCAGGTACTCGGTTTCTGGGCTCCCTCCTACACACTCGGCCATCCCACGATCGGCTTTCAGGCACCCAGTCCCCACACCTTACACCCATTACAGGTTGGTTGCCAGACCACAGCCTGTACCAAACCCGGCCCCACAGGGCCCCCGATTTCTCCACAGAGGGAACGCGCAGCTCTGCCCACGGGAGGGGCCCACCCTGCCACCCTCGCACCAAAGAGAGCATACGGGCAGGTGGAATATACGGCAGTGCACAGCTGCAGTTCATTCTTAGCAGCTTGCTCCACCACTTGCAGTGCTGGAACTCTCTGCTAACACCGTCTTCGCAACTTACCAGACCTTCACCAGAAGCACCCAAAGAAGTCCACACATCTATTCTACACTCACTACTCTTCTGGACAAGCATCGAGTCAGTTAGGGTTAGCCAGTATAATAGCTACCTAGCCGCATCTGCTTTGTTAGTTCAGACCCAGGTCCCCTTCACCTGGTTTACGTCCGCTACAGTTCTTGGTAAATTAGCTGTTAGTACGGGCCACCCAGTTATTCCTCTCGGAACAAACACGTCTTCTATTAACTTCCGAGTACTCATTGCTAAGGGTTAACAGTAACTCCAACTTCCGTAGTCAGCCCACCAGGGAAGAGCAGGAGAGAGCGGCATTCCCAACCTATTTCCCTAACATATTGTAGGACTGCAGGCTCTCTTAACCACGTGCATGTTCGTCAAAACAATACACATTAGACAGCCACCCATACTGTGCAGTACGGTAGAGCCCAAACCATTAGGTCACAACTACAAGGCAGTTAGTAAAGTCAGTCCAGTCCTTTCGCTCATCCATCGCGCTGAACTGTCACCGGAAAGAGAGTCAAGCTGCCAGACAGTTGGAAAGGCCTCAACTCCCAGCTCCCTCCCCATCATTATATATTATATCAGCCCCCATGCAAGACCGCCGGAGAACCACAACACATCGACGTCACCCTTCACCAATAACTCAACAGCCGAGCCAGCAGTCCTCCTCAGGCCTCTACCTGCATTACCCGCTGCAGTACCACCACCTTTGCCACGAACCTGGGCACAAACTCCAGCAGGAGCCAACCCTAGCTGAAGCGGAGCAAGAAGCTAGTCCAGGCAACTCCCGTCAAAAGTTAACCAGCTGCGGTGTGCAGGCTAATAATACGTAAGGTGTCATTCAGCACAATCCAGACTTTGTACCAAGCCACCAAACCACGTGCCCCAAGTTGTATACCAACCGGACTTCAGTGAAAAAACTTTAGTCAATCTTCACAACCAGCAGCGTATCCGACAGACACCTAAAACTAGCCCTACTGCGACATGTCCGTTAATCACAGACATCACAAATTAGTTTTAACACATTTCTTACATTTTTTTTTAACTGCTCCTTTATACCATTATTTCCAGAGAATTTTACCAGTATGAAATTCCATTATTGTGGAGATAATTGTTGTATTACGTGTTAGAAAGTAATATTTTTTTCTATAGCAAAATGTGTGGGCTATACATTAAAAACATTTTACAGTAATTTTTTTTTTTATAAAAATTAATATTGATTATTTAAAAAGAAAACAAGTGGAGAAAAAATCTGCATTACTTTTCAATTATTTTTGTGGACTGGAATAATGAAAAACTATAAATTGTATTTCCTATGTCAAACACTGTACAATATAAACTAAGTATGTGCATAAAAAAACTATAAACATTAAACTTATATAGAGTCATTATAATGGAAAAATGTTAAGTCAGCGTTTTATTTCTTGAAGTGATTGACACTGGATACAGTGAAAAACCACCATCTGGTCATAAGAGAATCTTGCAGTCTGAACACACAATTAAAGCTTTTATGCTTTAGTATGGAACCTTTGAGAGAACACATGACATTTCTGTATTTCCAACAAACCACCCGCATGTCACCATCTCAACAGAAAAAAAGAAAACAACCCCTTCCTTTTTAAGTTCATTGGCAAATCAAGCGCTTTATAAAGAATGCAACACTGTTGTAATAATTGTACATGAAAAGACCATAACCTATGCAACGTCTGCGTTGTCACTTTCTTCACTTGAATAGTCAAAAATGTTTATTCTACTTGATGTTGCACGATCGTGTAATTTACATTTACAACCATTGCCATACGACACAACCTACCAAGTGCAATGTTTTTCAACATGTTTCTGTTACCACTAAAAGCAATATCCTCTGTTGACTACGCTTATTCTTCTCAGGTGTACACTGCACTCTCAGATTGGTGACGAGAGAAAATCACATTATCTATCGAACAATCTATTATCTTGTTATTTAACCTGAATTTGGTATACATTTATAAACGCAGTATTTTTTTTAACGGCGTGATTATCAGAAAATATTGGTTTGGTTAGTACCGTAAAGGTTTGAAAACAACTCTGCATACAATGGTTGACGAAAATCATTGAAAATAAATAAATTGTAGGAATTTTAGCAGAGGGATTGATTATGGATCTCCCGGCGAAGGAACATTGAACATAAACAAAAAGAGAACTAAAAATTAAATTTTGCTAAATTTCTTTAAGAATTAAAAGTTTTTAATTTAAAGAAACTTTTTTATTAAAAAATTTACTTCAATGAGATGTTTTAATGACATCTGTACGCTGTTGGTTTAAACAAATGTGCATTTTGACGTTAGGCATGTCATTTTTCAGGTATACAATGTAGGTCCCCATTCATTGTTTTCCTACATGCTTCATTTTTATGTTGTTCCACTGAAAAACGAATTATAGAAAATCCACAGAATTTCCCTATAATTTCCAATTTTTTTAAATCTAAATTAAAGCAATATAAATGATGTATGCAGTGGGTTTAATTCTGCACCAGTGAACATCACACTGTTAATAGGAGCATTTCAACTTGCTACCTAATGTAACTTTTGAAGTTTTTTCAGAATTCACAATATCTTCTATTAATACACTGGCAAAAAACTAAGTGTGGTGGAAACTTAAGCATAAAAATAAAACTATTATATTTTACCAAATTTCTTGGATATTTATTTTAATTCAAAAATCACTGATGTGTTCCTTTTACATGCAACACAACAAATAATAATTATAAAATATATTGCGATTAAAATAAAAACTGAGTGTCACCAAAATGCTACACGAGTGTCTTTTTGTTTTGTACTAGCTGGATTTCAAACTACTGAGAACTCTTACTTGCGAGGTTTCATATTAATTTACTTAAACTTAATAGACTAATGTACCTTCCTGAACAGTGCACTTGAGTCACAGACTGAACACAATATGCAGCCTCAAACAAAACTGTTATTTTCACATCCAGTCTCCATGTGACAAATGTTGCAAATACACATTTTGAACACAAGAGAGAACTGGAAGATATAGAAAAATTAACTTGAAAACATATTTCTTAGCAGCTGGTCCATAGAAATTTGAATTAACATATATTTTACCTTGAAATCTGAATAATCATTTACAAACAAAATACACTTTATACTTTCAACCAAAATTAACTGTGAATCAAGAACGTGTGTCCTAAAATATAAACCTATTAGGATCAACTCATGAACAGTTCTTGCTATTTGCAAAGACAGCAGGTAGTTACAAACAAAAATTTAACTTTAAAACATTACATCTATCAAAAAACTGTCGCATATAAACACAATGGCAAGAGGGATTAGGGTGATAGGGAGGTCTATGTAAGCTTTATGCATAAAGATGCATGAAAAAATTCAATTTTAGATAACATCATTCTCAAAGATTATCCTTGACTGCTCCCACATTACAAATTTTCTTGTAATAAAAATTAAAGTGACTCGCTTCAAGCAATAATTATGAAAACTCAGAAGAAATACTGATACACAGATAGGTATCCAAAGGACAAAAATTTACAGTTTCAAAAAAAGTGTTTTAAAAGTAACAAATTCAAATGCTAGCAAGTATTCCTAAAAATACACAGCATATAATTATATAAAATGTACAACGGTAATTTAAATCAGCTTCAACAGGTGCATACTGTAGATCTTTATCCTTTTGCAATGCCAAAAAAAAAAAAACCCTCGAGGCCAGAAGAAAAAAAAAGCTATGTTTCCCAGGTATTTATTTTGAATATTTTCAAAAAATCATCATCCCTTTAGTCAAATGTCACTAGCAAAGTTTGCAACAAAAAGAATCTACACCTGACACCTGAAACCAATACATAGCAACTTCATCAACAGGGCAGCAAACTGAAACATTTGCACCACAGCACAATAAATGGAACAGAAAAAATAATATACACAATTATTACCATTTGCATTTAGGCTATTTATTAGAAAACAACGAATGGTTTCACCCTTTTCCCCTTTCAAGCTCAACAACAAAAATCCGAGAAAAACAGGTTGTTTGAATTTAATTCATGACCGAGATTTGCAACAAAGCCTTGTCTGGCTACTACTGCAGTTGCAAGTAAAAATAAACAGAAGCAATTGAGATGATATCATATTATGACTACCATAACCTGGCTTGTCAAGGCAAGATAATACATTATAAACATTACTTGTGTAACATACCTGGACCACACCGCAACTAAAGACCAACACTTTACAAAAAAACATCCTAAAAGCAAATAACAATGTGTCATAACTTCACTTAACTTCTAGCATTAACGGTTCAATCGTATACATCCTTACATGAAAACCCTGTGGCAGAAGATATTTCTCTACTGATAATTTTACATTTTTCCTCCTCTATTCTTATGCAGCAATAACTAGTCAAGAAGAAACATTTCATAACCAACCAAAGACAGGAGATTATAAAGAATTATAAAATTCATACAAAGAACCCTTATTTTACACTTTTCTAGGGACAAATGTAAAATTGTATAAATGGGGGCAAAGTGTAAATGAAGGGAACCAATCAAACTTTAAGATTATGAATCTTCAGCAGTTAATGTAGATTAGTGGGCAGTACAGACATTAGGTTAATATTCTAAACTGCCAAAGCATATATTTAATAAATTTTGAGTACTGCTTACTAGGTACTTAGGTAAGTTCTTGTCATATACTTTAATATTTTACCAACTTTGAGGATTAATTTACCATTACCATCTGTAAACAGTAACTGTTAGTCTTTGCTTGATTTGATTTTCCTAGTGAAATTTAAATTTCATTAAGAACTAAATCACAGACCACGCAAGTGTATGTAATTTTTGGTTTGTCTGCACACTACAAAGTTGTGACCAATGATCTTATCTGTGGGGAAAATGATTCGCAAACAGTTTTACTGGTCTAGGTCATAATTGGTTCATATAACTGTAGCTGAACATATGCTCTACAGCTCATTGGCTGTGAAAGAAACGAGCATTGTGTAAACTTAAGTACAGGACATATAATTTTTTTTATTTGCAACTAGGTATGGGTCGAATAACCAAAAATGTCGATTCCGGTTCCGGTGCCGATTCTACAATTTAAATATCGGTTCCAGTATTCGGTTCTATGTATTTTGAATACTTGCCTTTTGCTTGCAACTTTATTAAACCAATGAAGGTAAAATTCATTAAATGTTTTATTTAACGGTTATATGGAAGAATAGAACAATAACAAAGTGTGAAGACAAGTTTTAATGTATACAGATAAACTTGTTGTACTAAATTTATTTAAGGTTAGTAAATATGTAAAAAATTATTCTTTTTTTACATTAATATGTGGTGATTGTGATATGTTTGGAAAATACTTTAATTAAATAACTCATGGCCCCCAAACCAAAACATTGTGGCATGCTGTATGATAAAGGTAACCTAACCTACAAAAGTTTGTTAAAAGAAGGTCAATAGCTGGGTGAGATAACATACTATTCTCATACACTTCCCTCCAAACATCGCCGAACAGTTTACGACTACCATTCCTTAATTGTTTTTTCGTGTAAAGCACTCACCCCAGAAATTTTTTCCTTTATGTTAAGGAAAAAAGGGCGCGCTATACATGAGTAAATACCATAGTTATTTTTGTAACAACAGAGTTTTGCCATTGCCGTGTAGAACCAAGAACAGAGTAATTGTTGTTAACCTAAAACCGGTTCCGAGTCAAACCTCAAGAACCGGTATAAATTGGAACCGAACCGACCCATCCCTATTTGCAACACTTAAAACCGTAAATTAAAGTGGGTCCGAAAGGGTTAAACTATCCTTTGGTCTATAATCTTGCTGCAAATCTGATAAATTATTTTCCAATGTAACCATTTTCAGGAGTGACACTTTTACTGTCCAATGAAACTGTGTGTACACACATTATTGCACTCTCAATATCTGCATAAACATTATTTTCAAAACAGACTGTAATGAACTCCAACTTTTCGACCACATGGATTGAAAAATAAGTGTATATCAAGGGAAACCATTAAAAACTGCAGTGTAAATGGCAGGAATTTAATGTGTTGTAAATATAGGAATAATGGTGGGACCTGAATAAATTGGTGTACTTAAGTGGAAAATGTAATTCAGGGGAATGTAAAATCGAGGTTCTATTGTAATGACATGGATATGAGCTCTATAATGAGAGCTGTAACATATGCCCACAACCTTAACTTTACATAACACAAGGAAGTCCTTAGTCTAGAACTGAAGGTGATTGCATAACCAACTATTTTTATGAAAAATCTTTGAGCAAACTTAGTACCCCAACATTAGAAGAAAAGAAGCAGAATGTTACAAACCTGATACTGATATTTTGCATTATTACAATATAAAAGATGTTTGAATATCGAAATTTGCAAAACATTATGTATATTGGAAAGAATACTTTTACTTTTAAAGAAATGTAAGTATAAAGTTAAGGTTATCAACATAATGTTTACAAGATGTGTTTTTTAAACAGTCTATTTACAAAGCATCAACAAGCTAAAGCACTTCTGTAATACATTACGTGAAATATCAAACTCAGTTCTACCTCGATTTGTAACTTCCAAGTTTACTTAAAATCATTTCTGTGACAAGAAAATTTTATGTACGCCAAAGTTTATTCAAATGAAATTATTACAATTCAAAAGCATACTACCGCAGAAAAGAATCCAAAACAAAGCACACTATACTTCAACTTCACAACCAGTTAATGCGACAAGGGGAAAACCACAGCCAACCTGTGTAGCAAACATTAAAATACTTACTATATTGCTTTTCGGTCGTGTCCGTTAAGGACAGTCTAGTTCCTATTTGCCAATGTGTCAACATTTTAGGCCGCCATGGCACACTTACACGTGCAAGGAGAAGAACAAAGAGAAAAACAGACGAAAGTGTTGGCCACTACATTCCTCTTTCCTTCTCTCGCACAGGCACACCTACACACACTCCCGCCCACAAACAGTCCACAACACAAGAGTTCCAAGAGTCTTTCTGGCTGAAACTATCAAGTAGACAGTAACCTGCACTAAAACTACGATAATATAATACTTACTAAGAATAAGTTTCTAGACCAATAGAATTGAGCAAGAACCATTACAATTATTACAATCATAATCGGTGATTAAGTTTTAGCTAAGGAATAATACATCACAGCAAGTAGAAATGGGGACTCATATTACCGTAAATGTGTTGAATGTATACAATTTAAAGATGCAATATGTGACAGGTGAAACAAGCTGTGTATGTTCAGGGAACCACGTTACTATGAATTGTTTTCCTCGCGGTGCTTGAGCACAATTCTGAAAACCACTGCAGTGATCACCACCGCACATTTTCATCAGTCACAGATACCTCTCTCGTCCTACTCTAAAATAGCATTCTATGGTAATTTTCAAGCACTATCTTAATGCACAATTATTAATGCTACTTCAGTCAAATTCCGGGCTTTATTTGTTAAAAAAATGGCTAGGTAAAAAAACACCAACCACGTTCCCCTCAAATGAATGATTATAAGAGAGTTGTTCCGAGTTAAGTAGAAAATTTAAGAAATAAATAATGTAGCTTGAACATTGTAACAACCATCTCTAAAAAATTTATCAGCACAAAGCAGTGCATTGCCAAGATTTTAACGATCAGTTCATGGAAAAAAGTTACCTTCATATGAAATTACATTACTTTAGTACTCCATATGCAAATACTGCAAGGAACTTTTAATGAATTGCTTGAAAGTCGACACAGAAAGATAAGAATAATGAAAAAATATGTACATGATGATTGCTGTGAACACTCAGGACAGTCAACATGTAGCGTTGATCACGTTACAAAGCTGCACACTGCTCTGACACTCAATATCAACATGATATAACAGATACAGTATTACTGTTGGGGTTTATAGTTATCATATAAGCAATCAGTACTGCCCCTCACACTGTAGCTGTAACATTACAAGTTCACTTACATGCTAAAATTTCATCACTCACTCTACACATTTACACATTTGCTTAATACATAGTTTATGACATCACACTTACCAACTATTGCAAGGAAAAGTCTTTTGTCAAATAAACTCCAAAACACGAACAACCAAACAAGGAATCATACGTATACAGCTCGCACACAAGTAAAGAAGCACTCATGTCAACACAAATCTCCTGCAGTCACAGTTGCAGAAGAATACAAAAATTTTCAGTGAAAGTTGAAAAGGTCACAAGGTGTAAAACCATAAAAAGAACATATTACCAACAAATAATTTTACAGCAAAGCATTGCCAGACCAGCAAGTCTTATAACAAAACAACAATATTCCATCATCCATCATTTATTGCATCCACGCAGTTATATACATATATCTATGTACAAGTAAAAAAAAGGTCAAACAACTCAAGCGAAATTCACTGCCAAAGATAAAAACTGTGTTGGGCATATTATGCTCAATCCATAAAAAATAAATGCACAAAATTCCGAAGTTCTTGACGAACAGTAATCAACCGCACATTTTATTCAGTTGAATAGATCTTGTCTCTTTGCTGCACTGCAATAAAAAGCGAAGCATGCGAAGAAGAGATTGATGGAGGGACCGGACCACACTGCACACGCCACCACACAAAACACATTCTGAAGTTTAAGTAACACTCCCATTGCTGATGTTAGATGAGAAGTAACTATCACTGCAATGATGTGTTTGTAATAGTACCACTTTTCCAACAAAATCTATTATGTTTAGTCAAATAAATCTTCCAAAAGATAAGGATTGCAGAATTACATAAATTACTGTAGTACATATGTTCAGTTAGCACAACACATCCAAGGAAATAGTGTAACCAAACATACCAGTCATTACGTTTGCTGGATCACACTACGAAGTAAAGCAGCACTAAATATTGATCATTCCAAATATACCACTACAGCACAACCTACGTCATCAGTCGATATAAATTACTAAACGTGCTGCATACAAAAATGTAAAAGTGCAATGTAGGAGTGTGTGCTTAGCACGGGCGAGCGAAAAGGCAAGCATGTCGGAGTGGCGTCCCTGCCTCGGGCTAACTTAGGGCTAGACAGTCAGTGGGCCGATGCATCACGTGTGCTGCTTCACGACAATGACACCAGGTCGCTGCTGCTGCAGGGCTGCCACTGCAGCAGGTGTGATGGGCTGCGAGTGGAACTGGAGGAACGGCTCCATCTCGACTTTGACGGCGGCAGTCGCACGATGCGTCGTGGTCAGTGCCAAGGGCACCTCCTGAGTAGGGGAAGGGTCATCCGAGAACAGGTGGTCTCCTTCCAAATGTCTAATGGCTTCCACTATTGTCTCGAGGTTCTGTCGGGACGTGCTTGGCAGGTACAATCTAAAACCAAGACAATATTACACCATACAGTTGTCTTTCATACTACATACAAAACTGCTATCATGACATAATTACTAACATAACTTTCATGAAAAACAAAGAAAATTCAGTTACAAAAACTTTTACGCATGGTTTCAATGTAGCTATTTGTATAACCTAGGTCTAACACAATACAGTAGAACCTCTCTATATTGACCCCATCTATAGTGCCCGCCTTTCTATAACAACGTATTTTTGAGGAACCACATAGAAATCTAGGAAACAAAAAATTTAACATTTATGGGAAATTTGCTGGAAAACCAATTTCTTACACTTTTTTAATGGGTTGCTGGATTTGCATTTTTCTTGGTGAGCACTATATGGGGCTCCTGAACCATCTCCTCTAAAAATAGATACCACCCCTAGGCTATCAGACCTAGCCAATACCTATTAACTCCGCCCACCCTGCACACCTCAGGCCGCTGAATGTTTGAATGTTTCCGCATGCGATGCGACTATCAAGTGATTTTTTTCTGTCATTTTACTCTGCTCACTTGCCTTGTCACTTTGCCTGATTTATTACTACTTGGATTTCTCTTGGTTTCAATTACTGTTTATTGAAGTCCTCTTACTTGTTGTTTCCTATATAATTCATGTATCATAAGCATTTTATACTTCCATCGACAAAAACTTATCTTATTTGCGACTAAATTAACATTTTGCTTGTTTCATCTATAAATTATAAAATTTAATATAAAACTTATGTTAACAAAATAGTTTTTATGCAAAATATTATTACACTGTGGTGTGTTAGCATGTTTGCATGAGACGGTGGAATATCCTGATATAGAACTTCTGCAGTGTTTCAGAAACGTTTGAAATAATCGTGAATGGACTATACATATATGTCACAAACACAACTCTTGTCTGTGAAACCATGACAAGTCTTGACGAGAGCCAGATACTTCTCGCTTCTTATGAATTGCTTCCGGTCTTCTCCTTCCCCCCCACTCCCCTTATTAGATACCACTCTGTGGCATTTTATTTAGAAGACGTTCAACAATTAAATTCATATTCCATACAAAAATCATGTTAATTTTATGCCAGACACAATTGAACATGGACCTGCAATGCTTGGCAAATCCTCATGTCACTCAATGTTTTTAACATTTTGGGTGACAAGGTAGGCTAAAGGTAAAAGCCTCTAGATGACTTATATTAAAATAAATTTTTATTAAATTAAAACGTTTTATCTAATATATAAAATTCTCCCGTCACAGTGTTAGTCACTGAACTCCTCCAAAACGGCTGGACCGATTTTTATGAAATTTTTTATGTATACTCGGTAGGTCTGATAATAGATTTATATCTATTTTTTACACCCCTAAATTATAAGGGTGGCCACCCCCAAACAATTTTTTTTTATTGTTTGAACAAAATTTTTATTTTTTATTTTTTTATGATGTGGCATCAAAAAATACATACCCTCCTAAATTTTCACCCTTCTACCACCAACCCTTATTTTTTTATAGCGATATTAGTAATTTAATAAATTTTACCCTAGGTCGATAACTGATCAATTATCATCGATCATTTATCGATCTAGGTTACAATTTATTCCCACCAGGTCTCCCAGTGACACAGCAAAACAACGTTTGCCGGGTCAGCTAGTTTTAGTATATAAATAAAGCTAATTTCAGTGTCTAGGGATTGGAGGTGAATCAAAATTGGTCTAAAATATCTATAGTGATCAACCTGTCACAACTACATACCATAGTTCTGAAAATCATGATGGGTTGTTTTAGCAAGGTTCTACTTTACAAATATAAAGAGCATAACTGTGCCTTAAACATAAAAATTCCCACAGCACACCACACAAACAAAAATAGTGGCCCGAAAACAGAAATATACAATGATGCAACTATGAATAGGTTATTTCAACAAAACTAGTTTTTATGGCTGAAAACAAGAATAAAAATAATTAAGTTATTTAGGTAGTGAATATAACATAAAAACTACATAAACGAAGCAAAGTAAATAAATCTGACTAGTTTTCACGAGTTTTTGCAGTCAAATTGTTGGGCAGATGCAAAATGTGGCACATGCAAAAAATGTTTAACTTATTATATGCAGCATAGATTTCTATTATGCATAGGAATAGTGCAGATGATGCATGGCATTACTTCAGTCATGTCAACTGTATCTTTTTTATGCATGCATGCACGCACGCAGGCAGGCGCACACACACACTCTCTCTCTCTGTATATGCACATGGAGTAATACTTCAATTTAATATTTTGCAGATCTAAAATTAATTGTACAAGTCCTTTATCGGTTGTGATATACTGTAGTATAACATAAAAAAAAAAAATCGAAAATGTTGACAAACCAAAATTACCCCATCAAAACTGAAGAAATCATGGAAATATTTTCACAGAGAACAGGTGTCAATTTATCCACAAACGAAACAATATTTTAAAAGGTAGCCATGCTCTGTTAAAATTATTCGTGGAGGTGATGGAAAATAGTTTCAACTATATGGACACTATAAAATGCTACAAGCATGTTCTCCAGCTAAAATAGCTACAACGTCTACAATCTGTGAATTTACACAAAAAAGTTAACCATTCATTTTAGTTAATTTCAGTAAATCTGGACATCAAACACCCTGTTTTATTATGCGTCAAAATGAGAAATGTACACATCACTTTCTGAAGTGTTTCTCTTAAATGGATTTATTTTTTCTAATGTTTTCAAATATCACTCATAATCTAATACAGTAACTACAGCAAAATTCCTGTTATAACGTATTCTACATATAAAATTTAGGTTAATGTTCGGTATAACAAAGATTATCTTGCACTGTGTCTTCCAAAATAGGATTCCATATGCATGCTTATTGTTATTTTTGCCATTCCCAACCTAAATTGGGCTGTTGTTTACTAATATGACACGTAAAAAACCATGCATATTGCAGAGTTCCCTTCGATAAATTGTTTACATATACGTAGGGATTGCAATCCGGCATCATTTTCAATCCAACCGGATCCAACCAGACTCCCATTGATCTGGCCGGATTGATCAAATCACGATGATTTTCCCTTTTTGGTCCACTGAAATGAACTGTGAATGAGTTAATTGAGTGTATTGTACTTATAGGTAATTTATAAATAAATATAAAAAAAAACCACACACACATATATATTAAATTAACTTTATTTCCGACGTTAAAATTAGACAACGAGCAAACAATCAAAATCTAGTACAGTGTAGGTAACTAGTTAATTTTAACGACATGTGTCGGCTTTATTGTCAGCAAATAATCATAAATAGCAGACAAGTATTCTCCTCGAACTCCTTCACTTTCAAATGCAGTCATTTCCTTTTTTAGTACTTTAACAAAATCTTTCTCTTTTTTAGTATGCATGGTATAACACGCCGTTTCTTGCTGGATTTGTAATTGTAATTCTTCCTGTAATGTCAAATCTTTTTTCAGTGATGGTGAATCCAAGTTTTTTTCTACTATTTCTTCCAAGTTTTCGTTAGTTATCATCTTGAATAAGTCTTTCTAAAAATTTTTTCATTTCTAATCTCTAATCGTATGACTTTTTTCTTTGCCATAGTAAATGTACCATCAGCTCGGTTTGTATCTTCATGATATTTCTTTGGATTCTGTAAGTATATTATTATTCCTGTTACTACAGTGCGGCGTTCTTTAATCCTTGTACGTAATGAGTGAACAACTTCTCTAAAACAAATTTTAGTGTTGTTTCAGCAGTTAACAGGGTTGAATCTCTTCTGCATAGGGCCTCTACAGCCAATTTTAAATGGTTGCAAACTGTAAATCAAGTCTTTTATTTTTGACCATTCAAGGTCACTAAATTTTATATCAGATCCTATATCTATTAAAGCTTTATCGATACACACTTTCAGCTTATAAAATCTTTCTATCATAGCCAGAAGAATATTCCAATGCGTGCGGCAATCCAAAATAAGGCTTAATTCTTTACCTGTATCTTATACTTTTGCAGATACACATAGTATTTAGTAGGCAATCTTTTGAACAGCTTCACCACTTTTCGCACTTTTTGAAGATCATTGTATCTAGGAATTACTTCAGCCCTAGAAAGATAAGGATGACGAGGATCCGTTATTGTTACTGTAACTCCTTGTTTCTCAAGAGCATCAATCGTTGTGTCTTTGTCATCTGTATCTGATTCATTAGATGTTGTTGGCAATGTTGCTAGGTGTTCTTCTTCCTTGTCTTCATTCTTTTTATATAAAACATAGACCACGGCTAATTGTAACCCATGTGCGAAGCACAGTTGCTGATAGCAATTCATGAGCTTACCTACTTTGACCATGACACTTGCACCGTCAGTACTCATGCCAATAATATCAGTATCAGACTCAAGACAAAAGCTTTCTAAGCGGATTTTTATTAGACTGATAGTATGTTCTGCAGTACACGATTCATGTATTCTAATCAAGAGAGATTAAAGCTGAGGACTGAGTACGCGGCGTGACGTGGTGGGGCGACTCAGCGTCGAACGACTCGCACGCACCACACATTAAAGTACCTACTCGTGCAACAGCGCAATTATTTTGCCAAAAATTGCTATCACCGGTTCCGGTACTAATGTACCGGATCCGATTTTTCGGATTGCAATCCCTACGTATACGCTGTAAACTGATTCTCGCTGTTGACCTTCAACACAGTCGATCCTTGTATGTCGACATTTATTCTTTAATGGTGTTGACACGCAGCCAGAGCATTATCTTCAATTCTTTTGTACAGAAAAACATTTATGTATAAATGGATACGTGTTTTGGTACTGCATCTCATAACATACTGTAAACCCCCTTATAAGAATGACATTGTAAAATTGCTACCATCCTTAAAAACCAAACTGACCAATTTTAACACTCTCTATATATATACATATATATATATACACACACACACACACACNCCTTAAAAACCAAACTGACCAATTTTAACACTCTCTATATATATACATATATATATATACACACACACACACACACAAAATTGTTTCAAAATCCCCCTCTCCCCCCTGTGATAAGACATTTAATGCGTAAAATTAAAATGATTTTTTGTGAAATATTAATTTAAATCAATTGGTAGAGGTCTTTATGAATAAAATTATACCCTATAAAGTGTAAACTTTATAAGCCCTCGTCGGAAATATTTTTTATTAATAGTGTGTGGCGTGTTTTATAGAGTGCAATGTCAATTTTCAAGTGCTTCTCGCAGGAAAAGTTAAGAGGATCTGTTACTGAAATATTAATTTATTTCAAAAGATAGTCTTGAATAAACTTCCTTCAGTGTTACTTGTTAAGGGTTAGTGGTACGATTTTTTCAAGGGAAACATCAATAAATAAGCAGTGTATACTATTTGCAACATAGCATTACTTTGTGTTTGCAGGATGTAATTTGTGCCATTTTCACATTTTAGAAAAAAAAACTTCATTGTAGCTTTTAAATAATTTTTTTATTTGTAAATACACATTAATTTTATTTATTGAAATGAATAATGCTATAATTTCATGAAATTAAAGATATTAAAAAATTAAGAGATTAAAAATAAGCCTTTCAGTATAAAGCAATTTCATTACCAAGTACAGCAAACTCTCGTACCGAAAATACATGTACTAATAAACCGCATCCACAGTTAATTTTCAATGATACTGGCAAAACTTCTATATAAATAATGATAAAGCTTACCACATGTATTGTTTATTGGATATTGAGTATATCCAAGTATATTTCGGTCCCGTCACCTAAGATTTCCTGCAACAATCGTTTTGAAGTTGGTTGTTTATGCAACCGTCTTGTAACTGGGTGTGAAATAGGTCACGCGCTGTAGAGTTTTACCAGTCACTGCTCTGCAGCGCATGGTCTTCTGGGTCTTTTCACCCCATGATGTATGTGGACATGGTGAGTCTAGCTTGTTACCTCTTACACGCCTGATGATAGGGGAAGCAGTTGGTTACCTAGCAACAAGCGTGGCGACCTTGCGTACTATCCCCCTCCCTACCTTCTCTTTCAGTCTCTCTACCTTCCCTTACATGCCATCAAGAAGGAAAACTGATGTCTAGGAAAAAAAAAAGTGCATCCTATTTCTTGGCTGCGTGCGGTTGCCTTCACTCAACATGCCTGGCTACAAAGCAAACAAAGTGTGCCTGGCGATCGTATAAATTTTAAGATTATCAGTTGCTCAAAACAGTTGCACCTATCATCACTAGTATTTCAAAGAAAATAGTTACGCAAAACATTTAAATGAGGAATCATTATTTGCAAAGATGTTTTCTTTTGTGATTAAAAGTAGTTTTTTCCGGTGAAGTTAGGTGTTTAATTGTACCTGGCGTAAAATCAAAATGGTTTTAAAACAATATATTAATTTAACTCAATGGACAGCTTCTTTGCGAATAAAATTATATGCCTGGAAGCATATACTTGACCTCCCCTTGTTGCCAAAAATTGTTTGAACACAGAGTGACCTTGTAAAAGCATAAAGTTCATTTTCAGTATATTCCTGGGGCTGAACCGTAGGATTTATATAAATTAATTTCAATACACACGCATATTTTGATAAAACTAATATCCTGTAAGGGCCTATTCGATACCTTTAGTCGTCTAATAATGGGTAAGCACAGAGCTCAAGTGTAGCATAACTCCCAACAGGGAAAATCAGAGGAATTTTTTTTTAATAACTATTTATTAAAAGACATGCACAGCAATATATTTTAATTGCCTTATTTATTCATTTCTGCCTCAAAATTACAAGTTTTTGTCACATAAATATAATTAATTACTTTAAAAGACAGACATTTGCCACACATGCAAGGTGTCGCCAACATGTAGGAGCAAGGAGAGGGTATAGTTTCATTCCTCCGGCCGATTCCCCTTCTTCATCTGCCGCCATGAACACATTACCCGATCAATAATTTATCAACACGCTCTTTGCTGATTGTGTGCACGTGGGACATTCAAAATTGCCTTGCATTTGGTGTCTGATTACAATCAATTATATATGCAGGGCTGCTAGCAGTATCCTTATAGCAAAATTCCCTGACTTTTCCAGGTATCCTGTTACATTACCCTAACCAACTTATGCAGCAAATATTACAAATATATTTATGTCTGTTTTGGTTTCATGTGGGGAACAATGCTTATGCCAAGTGCACTAAAACTTGAAGAATGGAAAATTTCCTGTTGAAAATTCAACACTGCTACCAGTTTTAAATCTCATGATCAGTTAGGTTTAATTTTGTTAATATTCAAGTACAGTTTCATCTAGTGTGGTACAGGTGCTCCAAGAACTTTTTAGTAAGCTTGTTCTGGCTCGGCTCAAACTAAAAATCCCACGCTTGCAGTCCTCTAGTATTAACAGTATACATGTTCAAAGCCTTGTACGATAAAAGCAACTTAATTGTTTTATATTGACATTTGTTGAATATGCTATCCAATGCAAAAGGTTATCGATTGCACGACGCAGCACATTTTCAGATCTCAAAAAGTCACAGAAAAAGGTGCATCTTAGAAGTGAGTAAATAGTGCATAGGCATGAATAAATGCAATAAAGCAGTTTGTTAGTAATAAAATGAGATAATATAACTTAAAACTCAATTAATAAGCATACTACATTTACTTTAAAATTAGTGGTTTCTCAGGATATTTACAAAAATTTTCAAAACATGCGGACTTTTCAATGAATGTGGTATTGAATTGCTGTTAAATCAAAAATGGGTCAATCCATAGTGGTTCCACTGTATTTTCTATTCTTTTAATTCAATTTTGCCAAGAAAGGGTTATGCCTGCCTACTGCTACTTTCTATGTTTACTGCCTTAGAATATATGTTGACCTGTAAGGCCAACACTTGCCCACCCACCACTTGTCTCATTGCTGGAGAAAAAGAATTTTTGGAAACTGTGAAATAATGCGATAAAATATATTCATCATATATATTATCACAAATTGTGATAATTTCCGTATTCACAAAGCGGCAATAAAATTGCTTGTTACAATGTTTGCAAAACCACTATGTTGAGCTGCTTCTATCATGAAACTCTTGCAAACATTTAGTCTTGCCATTTTTATGAATTTACAATACTTGCTACATCATTATCTCCCATTTATTTCACCGATTCTTCCATTAAAAGGAGTACAGAGTGCCAATGAAGTCAATTCTCTCTCCAAGTTAATGATCCGGCATAAAATAACGCACTGTACATTAAATTATACCACAAAACCTTCCTTGAATATTTTGTATAGCAAAATAGTCTCTGCAACAAATTGTAAATAACAAATCGCTAAATGCATAAAGATAAATTCCCCCCCACTTTTTTTATGAAACTGACATTATTACACATAAAATCTGTAGACCTAGACGCATATTTCTGTGCAGGAAGGGAATACCTACGATGGCCAGGTATGAAAAGAGCATGAGAAATACACGTTTGTTGCAGAAGAGGAACATGCTCCGGACATGTTTCCTTTCTGCTAACTGTTTTGCCCAGTTGGTATGCCTGATAGCTACAGCTGTTAGTGTTACAACAAAGAATGTTTATACTGTTCTATACATAATGGTTGCTTCAAGTGATGAAGGGAATCGTTATTCACTTGAGAAAAAGAGAAAAAAAAAAGGCATACGGAATGCTTATAATTAAAGAAATGTAATTCGCAATGCCAGAGTAAAAGGTGAACCTCATGTGAACTGGGCTGGATAAAATGTCCCTGGAAGAAGGAAGTACATAAGATGTGGGTACGTATAACCTTAATGTTTAGCTTCATAAATATGGTTTTCAGCAAACGTAATCCGATATTTCTGGTGTTACACCGTTATGCTGTAATTCATGTTTTACGTAACAGTTATGGCCTAATAAGGCAGTAAATACTAAAAAGTATGTCGAAAAGGTTGTTTGGTTGATGTCACGGAAGAACAAATTATGCAGATAATAGAAACGTTGAACACAATGAGCACAAAAGATGAGCAGTATTTGCACCTGCAGCGATTGATAGAAATAGAAGATGTGAAGAGGAAACGTTCTAGGGTACAAGTAAGCCAAAATCTGTCTCTCGAAAGTACCACGTTCTCTGTGGGTCCTACCGTATCCGTGTTTGTAAAACAGCATTTCATCAAGCTCATGGTGTAACCCCTAAGCGAGTGTATCGTCTGGTAAATCTTCTAAAAGAAGGAAAATCACATAAGGATTTGCATGGTAAATCAGCGAGTTCAACTGCCACTTACAGAGAGGTATGCCATAAAATTCACGATCACATATAATCCTTCCTAAATGACACAACACATTACATAGGAAAACAAATACAATATTTGTATGCACGGTTGAATGTAAAGAGAATGTATGATGTGTTCAAGGAACTATAACCAAATTCTAGTGTACAGAATTAATTCTACTGGAATAATTATAATCAGAATTTCTCATTGGTTTGGCAGACCACAGAAAGATACTTGCAGGACCTGTGAAGAACTTAGCTGTAAATTTAAAAAGAATTTTCTCTGTGATAGCTTGAAAATAGTTTCTACTGCAGAGCTATTGATCCACAAGTGCAGAAGCAAGAAATTCTTTAGTACTTTAAAAGAAGTGAAAAGCGTAAAGTTGAGGAAAATTTTCTAGATTTTGTTTTGATTATATGGCAGTTGCATCACACCCTCATATTCCAGTGCAAGACTATATTACTACAGACAATTAAGTGTAAATACTTTTGTTATACACAACCTGAGAACAAATACTATGAATTGTTATGTGTATCATGAAGGCATAGCGAAGAAGTCACCAGATGAACTGTGTATTTTCTTGAAAGACTATGGGTATTGATAATGAAGTAGGTCCAGAGATAACAGAACTCCACCCATTTTGTGACAATTGTCCTAGACAGAACAAAAACAATACCACTGTGAGATTCCTAATGGCTTTGGTTGAACTGGGAAGATTCAACACAATATTTTCCACAGAGGGGTCACTCATTTCTTCCCTGCGACAGGGACTTTGGACTTTCTGTCAAGAAGAACACATTCAAGGTTGTATAAGTTACTCGAGACAGCTTGTTAAACTGGAAAGGATGGTGACCATGTTTCTTTAAGAAGACTTGTTACTTGGACTGATCTATGGGAAATTATGTTCCAAGGGACAAAAAGGAATCTTTATAGGTTTTCAAGTACTACTTCTATTTTGTATACCATAGTACAAAACCAGGGTACGTGGTGACTTCTTAGAGACTTCATTGCTGGTTTGATAACCAATTCCTTCAAGCTTAGGAATACTACTTGCAGAGAACTGGAACTGCCTACACAGAAAGCACATTCACGGAAACTTTGCCACTTGAAACAGAAGAGTGAATATTTTGGATGCTTACGATATGTTCTGGAGGGAATGGTTTAACTGACCAACAAATTAATTAGTATGGCATAAAGATTACAATGTAATACAAGGTGATGCTAACTAAGACCTCGCATATAGCATTATGATGTGTTTTCGACAGGTCATATTATAAGGGTTTGTAATTTATAAAATGGTTTGCTAACACTAATAGAAAAATGTTTAAGTAATCTAAGGTGATGACTGTAATGAAGACCATTAGCATTGTGTTGTGTTTTTGAACAAATATAGGTCATATATCATGTTCCACATTTAATTAGATGTATTTGCACTGTTCGCTATTAGAAAATAGATAAAAAGTTTATTGTATAGTCAAGAAAACATGTCTTTTTCAGCTTATCAGACAGATAATATGTAAAGTAAACACTGTTATGTGCAAAAATGGTACATGTACAGAATCTTTAATTGTTGATTCTGTGTTGGTTTGGGTAGCTACGTGTTCCACACACATAAGAAACATTGACCAATATATGCAAATAAAACGGTTTTATACTGATTCCTTAAAGTTTGTCACAATGGACATGCTCCCCTTCTGCATTTAGCAATTATAAACTTATTCACCCGAATATAAGACGACCCAGACCCCTTACATTTAACCTTTGCTAATGAGAAAAATTCAATTTTGTCACAAATACTTATTGACAGACCATGATATAAAAAAAGTAAAATATCCCATGAAAATCATTTTTAATATATGTAAAATAGGCAAAAGCTTACTAGTAATCAAACATTATGTACAAGAAAGAGAAAAAAATGGAGTATTATAAACAACAGTTGTGTCAATTATTCATCATTCGAATCAGACACCCCAGTAGAATGATCCTCACGAACATTTGCTTCGGTAATGGGAAAATGCCTGACTGCAGCACAATTGTTATACATTTTTGCATACAAACTACCATTAATTTAAAATTCGCATCATAACTACGACGTCAAAATTTTCTTATTTGTGACGCAAATGAGCATTTTTTTTCAATATGGTCACTCATAATTAATTAACACGTGCTCATTTACCAATACGTTCAACACAAAAATAGAAAATGGCTTCGACCAGGAGTAAACAAAACTGGAAAAATAATTAGAAGTCATAGATACAGCTACTATCTTGTACTCACAATCCCAGAAGTATTCACTCTGGGAATGTTGAACGTCAGCACTAAAGTTGGTCATCAAACAACTTTGATCTCTCCTGTTCACAGACATGATGCCATTTTGGTGATCACGTAGCTGCTCTAGATCACAAGATGTTTAGTTTACCACCATACAACAATTGTATCTCTGGTAAACGCAATCTAACCAAACATAAACGCCTGTAGTGGAATGTAATGCACTGACCCATTTATGCATATTTAATACTTGTACCAATATTTTAGCCATGGTTTTGTCAGGTGATTTGGCAATAATTAGAAATAACTGGGCACCTGGATTAAAGACCGGTAACATCCTACTGGAAGAAAAACGTGACTGAAATTGAAGTTAACCTCACTTTTTGTTGTGATTATGTTTTATTTCTTTTGATAATATTAACAATTTTGTGTTTTTCTAAAGATTAGAATATTTATCTGGAAACCATGCACTAAGTGCTACTATTATTACCTATGCATAAATATTAACCTCAAATTTTTTGTAATGCGAAAATAAGAAGACCCCAAAATTTTTGAAAGTGAAATTTGGAACAAAATATAGTCTTATATTCGGCTGAATACGATATGTACACTTTTAGATTATTCATTGTGTTTATTTCACTCTCCAATTCTATTAACCTAAAATGGAAATTAACTTTTTTGTGTGCAACAAAGATGCATGGGGCTTGCTGCACTTTAAACAAAATGGCTGGCCATTTCTCCACAACACTGGTGCTGGCACACGTTTCGGTGAAAGTGTCAGCTAGATCATTGGTGTGTGTATGCAGTCGTCCACATCTAAGACTTGTTTACACCCCCCTCAAACCTCATTATTGTGGCTTTTTACACAATGTGTTCCATTGGCAGTTGTTTAAGGGTTTCTTTCCGTAGTTGTCTTTCTACACGCATGTGAAATAAGCATTTATCTGTATATCTGTAAGAACTGCGGCAAGTTAAATAAATACAATTTTCGTAATTCTACAAATAAAACAGAAACCTTTAAACTAGGGATGTCAATCTCACCATTCCTTGATACACGAGATTCTTGAAGAATCATAAAATCAAGAATCGAAGCATTAAAAACCAATTACTACAAATACACAACCTTTCAAAAACGGTTTAAAATTACTCGATTTATGCCAGCAATTGAATCACTCTCGGAAAATTATTTTGTGAGTGAAAATAATCTGAAAATAAAACTGTACTGGCCGTGTTCAAATTCACCATTTAGTACATTAATATTTAGTAGATTCAGTTTGGTTGCGATTTGGTAGTTTTGTTATTTAGCAAATTTCGTTACATACTAACTAAATAAAATACCAAGTACGTCATCGTTTTGTCAATTAATTCAGGTCAAGTGACCTTTTAGTAAACTAAATGTGCCACTTCGAACAAGGACTCACTTTCTGCGCGACCTATAATTTTCTCACTCGAATAAGAAATAATGTTAAAAAAAACCTACCACATAGCGAATGATTTCAACGTTACCACTGCAAAGGACGTATATAAAGAACGTAGCACTTTATTAATTTGCACGTAACAGAAACTAACCTTTTTTTTACCACTCGTGGAATGTTCACTTTTGCACTTTCTGTGCCTTCTTGTGACTTTGATATGCCATTTCTTCATAAACATCGTAAATTATGTGCGTATACTTCACTGTATGCGTTATGACTTAGTAAGGGACAAGAAGAAATTATATTTGCACTGTTGTAATATTTCTAGAAAAAAAAAATTTAAAAAAAATTCTGTTATCGTAAAAGGAAACCAAGTTTCTCGACATCTTACGGCTTTGGAATGACCGTCTGGCATCTGCCATGGTTCTTTACTAGACTACTAGCGCCATTGGTTTAATTAAGCGGCAGCACTGACAGTGCTCAAGCAAATAAGCAATGCTATTAAAAACCAAACACGTTTGATTATAAATTTTTTTTTCCATGAAATTGTTTTAAAAAATTAGCAGAGCAAGTTAACTGTCTTACAAACAAAATGCCAAATAAAGTATGTGTGAAATGCCTTTATATGTAGAGGCAATTATGGGAGGCAATTATGGAAATTTTCTTTATTTACTAATGATGCATTCCCAATCTTGTCCTTTTCTAATGGGAAAATTAATTTTCAGCAGCGCCCAAAATTTTCTTGGCTCAAAATCTTCAATCCAGCCCAGCTATAGTTGGTTTATGGTAAACGCCAGCCTGTTGCCCTTTTATAGTATTATCAATCAGTCTCAATTGTCTCAGTTGCGTATGACAAAAAGATTCCTTTTGTTGTAAAAATAATGTATTTTCACTGTGCTATTCGTGCAAAATTTTGTAATAATTTCACGTGTTGGTGAACATTATGTTATTTTCAATACTGTGTCATGCCTCTTTTGAACTTTTTGGAATTTTACATGAATATGCTCCCACTGTTTGTTTTATATTATTTGTGTTAGTAATAGGCCTAGTTTAAATAATTAAATTTCACACCCTCCTATACAGTATTTAGTTCTGTAAAGTAATTATCTGTAACTAAAGGCATCACGATTTTAGGAATCGAGAATTGGGGAAAAGTGGAAAAGTTAAATCCCTACTTTCAACACACCCCAACAAAGGCAATAAGCATTTGTTTAAAATCTGGTGCAGGATAAAAACGCACATGCTTTATATTAAAAACATACGTAGAGATTGCAAGACAGAAACATTTTGTAACGTTTTCATGGAAATACGGTATGATCAAAACTAATGAATATGAAGTTCCATTCAAGTTTGATTGAAGCTATTGCATGAATTTCCGATTCATGTCCAAGAATAGCATGTGCATTTTTGTATAAAATTTGACGAAATGGCTACATTTTAATGACTAAATCAGCTTATTTTATTTACCATACACACAAAGTCATTAACTGGTATGTTGACTTTCTTTTGGGAAATAAGTGTGACTTAAGTCATTACCCTAAATAATTATGACATGCTTATTAAGATAAAAGCACAGTGAACCCCCACCCCCTTTTTTGTACACATCTCAAGGAACCAGGAAGAAATGTTGCAATATGGAGGGAAATTTTACTTTATGTGCATTACATGGAACCAAAGAAAACAGGAAAGTATAAAATGAAGGTCTGTAAATAAGGGGTAGGCAGTACATGCCAAGAAAACACTAATGTTTCTGCATAAAAAAATTGGCAGCAACACAAAATTCTGAAAACTCTTGTTCTAATCCTGTAGACACCCAAAAAGCTTATCCTTGGAGTTAAAAATGAGAACTTAAATTTGTCTTTGGGACTGAAATGTTTCTTAAATGCTTTGAGCATTTTAGACACCAATACAAAATATCCAATCATATACGAATCCCATGTTTTCTACTAGTGATGTACCAATGTAATCATTACAGTATCTGTATATATTCTATTTTTTTTAGATTTTCTTATGTATTTGTTTCCAACAGATACATACAAAACCAGATGCATTTCTATAACCCTAAAACCACTCCAAGCTCTCGTATGTAAGTAAGGGTTTTTACATTCATACAACAAATTTGTCTAACTCTAACACCCAAAAATTCTCTTCATAACGAAGGATAATAACCTTTAGTGATATAATACACACATTCTCCATTTATGTGGCACGTGCATGCGGCACTTCGAACAAACTGGCATCAAATACTTGGTGTTTACAACTCAGGCGCAAGTGGTAGCCAATTTCAGTACGCAAACCATATATATGCAATATGCAGCCACACACACGCGTGCACATACACACACATATATACACACTGAAGAGCCAAAAAAACTGGTACACCTGCCTAATATCGTGTAGGGCCCCCCGAGCACGCAGAAGTGCCACAAGACGACGTGGCATGGACTTGACTAATGTCTGAAGGTATGCAGGAGGCAATTCACACCATGAATCCTGTGGGGCATCCCACAAATCCAATCCGCGCCAATTTGAGAAAGGGTTACACGTCTGTCACATTTAATGATTCTCGTCAGTCGTCGTTTGTCCCATTCTTTCACGATATTTTTCCGGCCGCAGCGATGTCGAAGATTTGGTGTTTTACCGGATTCCCGATATTCACGGTACACTCGTGAAATGGTCGTACGCGAACATTCAAATGTTATCGCTACCTCGGAGATGCTATGTCCCATCTCTGGTGCGCCGACTATAACACCACGTTCAAACTCACTTAAATCTTGATAACCTGCCATTGTAGCAGCAGTAACCAATCTATCTGACGACCACATCGCGTTACTCTGATTGGTTCCATATCTCTGTTATTTGCATACGCATGCCTATACCATTTTTTTTTGGCACTTCAGTGTATATGACAACTTTGTTTACATTTCTGCTTCTGCGAATATGTTAAAGATGGGGTTTACAATAAAACAATTATGCGTCGCCGGTCTGGCATTCGGAAACACGTCTCCTGGATTTGTACTTTCCAAATTATGTTTTAATTATTAATTCCAGCCAATGGAAACAGGCGACAAGCCTATCATGTTTACTTTTGTTCCTTACCTCTCCTCACATAACACAGCCCTAAGCTGATCATACTTCAAAGCCGACATTTTCTGTCAGAGAAGCTTATTTATGTGAACAAATATAATCGTAAACATGTCTTTTTAATATTTTTTATACAATTTTCATTTTGTAAATAAAAGTCTCACACCAACAACACAGACTGCTCTGTTCTGATTGGTTGCCACCTAACAAGTTTCACTTAGATATAAAATACAACTATTTTGTAAATCCTGCCTTTACAGTGATGCATCAGAAATTTTAACTTGAGCGTGTACATACTTAAAACATGAAAGTATGGCAATTACTACAGACACTACTATAGTATCAAATCTGTTTTGTATCGGTTATAAGATAGATTTATGAAGTGTATAGGAAGTTGTATCAGGTATAGTTTTTTCTGTTATCACCCATCACTATTTTCTACTAAACGTCTGGAAATGCATGTTGTGTGCCAGCCAGGTGGAGCATTTAATGCTACAAGACAAATATCTTTCAGTAGTGCTAATCTGATAAAAGAACAGAAATTAAAGGTATTAAGTGACACAGAGAACCTTGCTATAATCATTCCACTTGCAAGATTAAATGGTCAATGCTTAAAACTCTATGAATTGCACACGCATGGCAATGCAGGTCATTTTAAAGTGAATATGTTACTATCGGTGGCGACGTGAGTGCACTTTTACACCATAGCCAGATAAAACCACATTTAAAAACAACTAAAAAATCGCAAACGTTTTCAAGCAGGTAGGTGTCTTATGACCGAATATGATTGCTTACCGAGACCACGACCACGTGCTTGCCCAACATGAGGTAGACATACTGACCTGCCCTGTGGGGAGACGTTGTCCGGCGAGGGCGACGGGGATGGCAACCTCTCCACCTCCACCTTAGGCTCGGCTTTGATGGCTGCTTCAAGGGCAGGCGGTAGGCGTTGTGGCTCCGGGGAAGGAGAGCGCGAGGGTGGCGAGGGAGAGGAGGCAGTCAGAGGTTCAGGAGAGGGGGAGCGGGAGCAGGAGGGGATAGTAGTCGTCTGGGCCACAGGTGGGAGAGAGGCAGCAGACACCACCTGAAGCTGCGCCGTCTCCTGCAGTAGCGGCACTGGCGCCAGGGTGCCAGATGCCTGCTGGGACTGCACCAAATGGTCTACCACCTGCAGCAGGGTGCAATGCCAAGTCAAATTAACAAACTGCCGCCACTACTTACATACAGCTGACAATAACTTTCATATTTTCAACACAGATACCAAGTACTGGGTACTGTGCCAATCCTTTCGTTATCAGTTCAAAAAAATACGACCAAAATAATTTTAATAGAATAAACCCAATTTCAGTCCCTTTTTAAAAATTTGTGTTTACTCCACTGTGATGGCATATTTTTGGGTTTGCCAAAATCAAAGATTAAAATCACATGCAGCATATTATTAAAAAATATTTCCCCCAGTTTTTCAATACTTATTGTTTCATAATCCTACAAAATCTTATCTACCCCATCATTCTGCCATCAATTGCTTTTTATTGTAATTTCAAAATTAACTCAAAATTTTTAATCTTATCCCAAAAGTATATCATTCGACAAACAATGATTTTACTCGAGAATTGGTTAAGATTAAAATAAGAGTATGTATAATGAATAGTTTTATTGGAACAACCAAAAAAGAATGGTTAATATGGACATGTTTTTCCTTTGGAATACATACTATAATGTATTCACGGTAACTTCAAGATTTTCTGAAGCCCTGCTAAAGATCTACTTTCAGGGACCCAATTATGTATCCTTCCGCAGTATGTAAACAAAACATTGCCATGTGACACCTGTCATAACGTTTTGCAAACAAAAACAGTGCCATGTGGGTACTCTCAAATATTTTGTAAACAAACAGTGCCATGTGGGAACTGTCAAATATTTTATTAACAGTGTCCATGTGGGAACTACCAACATTTATTTTTGAAGAGAAACAATGCCATGTAATCTTAACTGTCATATACTTTAATAAAATTCTCCAAATGTCTAAAAAAAAATGCTAATCAATTTAGCAAAATATTGTAATACATACAAAAAGGTAGATTGAAGTATATATCGGAACTGTTAATTATATAATTTAATTAAAGTTTACTTATTGTATTAAGATTTATTTACATATTTGGTGTAAGGAAAAAGTTAAATTTTACATAATAAACTTTTGGAAGTAGCACTCAGGTTAAAGATTTCACTGTGATAAATGGTACCGTATTTTATCACATATAAGTCGCACATTTTATTTAAAAAATTTTATTGAAAACTCGGGGTGCGACTTATAAATGAGAAAAATTCCTCCAGCCCCGCACTAACGATTCATTTACTACGAATTCATGGCCCGCGGCTCGATTTCCAAACTCTTCAGCGAACAAAATCACTTTCATTTTTAAACCTGCGGTGTAGGTACATCGCTTTTCCATCAAGAAACTGTCGCACTTCTTCACTGCCACAACATCAAAACAACACTACCTGCGGCGCAAAGACGATATAATAGAAAGACGTGTAAGCAAACGCTACTGTGCTGCTATCTCTTACGCTTCACAAAAAGCTTTCGAAAATAATCGATTATCAGTTATTGACCAAAATTCGATTCCTTTTCATTCTTTTAAAATATGTTTTTCTGTTAAGGATTGCGAAGGGAATTACGTAACGGAAATATTCAAATGCCTTTCTATATTTTGCACGTTTATTTGATAAAGTGCAGAAATAACAACGCTAATACTAAAATTACATCTTAACCTAGAATTATCTTATAAGTAGAAAGAATGTGTTACGTTAGTTTTATAACCACAATTCAGCGTCTCCAATATTCAATATGGCGTGGTTATACTTCTGAAAAACGTGCCCAAATGGACAAGATGGAGTGTATGAGTCCGCTGGACATACACTGAAATTTATTTAATTTCAATTAATAACAGTGAAATCTTTACCCATGAGTGCTACGTAAAAATGTAAATATATAGTTTAGCAATATTAACTTTACAATTACGGCATTAAATTTATACATATTAATATTTAACCTACGAACTATTTCTTTTCAGCTATAACCAACATGTCCCTTCAAAATCCGTTGTTAATTCTTACGGACTTTTAACAAATTATTAAAATTTATTGAAAAAATATACTTAAAACTTAAAACAACCAATTTATATAGTGCTTCAGTGCTAAAAGCAAGACAAAACCTTTTTCCATATACCATTTTTTTATAACCAATTGAACATGTAACTCCTAGGGTGATTTTTCAAAGGTTCTTTTCAAAAGTATCGAAGATACTGTGAATGGATTATATAGGCTGTTAATATTAAAAATCAAGCACTTTTGAAGTCCTGCTTAATATTTACTTATGTGCACATTGTGTGTTCTTCCACCATATATAAAATTAACATTGCTGTAAGCCTTATGAATTTATTCATGCACTGGTCAAGTGAAACTATGTCATTATTACAAAAGTATGTACACATTATATAAATCTGCCAATTATTGTGATTGATTAAAGTTGGGAAATACAGAAAGCAAAATAAATAATTTCAATATTCACAAATGTTTAGTTGACAGAATTAATTCAACGTTAGGTCATGGAACTACTTTTCCTCCATCGTTACCAACTTTGCTGAGTGCATGCCACTCAAGTGTGCTCGTTAAAATATATGCAGGTAGGAGCAGTGACATTTTTCAAAAGTTGATTTTGAAAGCGCTCAATTAACCACGAACAACCTAGTATTTTTCATCACAGTTTTAAACAGAGGAACTAACTAAATAAGTTAGTGTTGCATAGCTATCATATGACGTTCTATCGGTCAACAATAGCAGTAAATTTGGGGTACTTAAAGCATTTGTACTACAAACCAGTGTTACCAGAACTAATGAACTAATTAAAACATTTTTGGAAGGTTTTGTAATTACAATACTCTGATGATGAAATGTATTAGTTGAACAAAACTGTAGAAACCATCACAACTTTATTCTATTACAAATGAACCATAATCATTGCAAAAATCTGTTTACTTGTTTTCAGAACTAAACAACATGTGCCACATTACCAGAGTTAGTAGTGTGGTGTTGTCAATAAAAGTTTGTACAGTTCAAAACTCAATTCAATAAATTTTCTAAAAATAATTTGGAAACAAATTAGTGCTACATATTAAGAGTCAGCTAATGTGTATTTCTTATAATCTCCTTGCTAAGTATTAAAATACTTGAAGTAGCATTGCTACCGACAATGTAAAACAGCAATTACTTTTGACAAAATTACCTTTCTCCTGGCAATAATAAAATTTTATCTCTTCCTTGGTACCAATTACAGTACATTTTTATCCCCAAAATGCCTCTCAACAAAACCCACTACTCACATATGGAACTTATTCTGCATTTCTATTTTTATTATCAAAAATTATACGAAAGAAATATATCTTATTTGCGTAGGAAAATACTGCAAGTGTATTGTGAGCCTGCCTTTTAAAAGAGTAAAACAACATTTTTAATTGTGGGACAAGTCGAGTTGCAATTTAGATACCACACTGGCAATTTTGGCAGCAGCTTGTTGATGCTGGCTGGAACGAAAACCTTTCTGTGTAAAAATATATATACATATTTTTTTTTAAATTATATATAATTTAGTTTTTAACTACATTTACATGTGTTACATAAGTTACAAAGTTGTTGCACAAGTGTAAGACTACACGTTTGTTCACGTTTTCCCCCATTGAGGTTATAAAATTGATCGAAGTGTCATTCTAATTCTTAACATTACGCAAATTCTCTGCTTCCGATATGCAATATAACTCAGATTGGAAGCCATGGTATCCAGCGAGACTGTAAATTGAATTTCCCGTACAGTTCCCTCTTTTTCCTTGGAATTGCTGTAAACAAAAAAAATTATACGAGATCCTACAATTGAAGATATGTAGCGTTATCTGTGACCATTTCACGATATGACGACACGATGCAAAGCAACATGCCCAATACTGACAGACATGACAATTCCATACGATTTCACTATCAAGTGACACTTGGTTGGCAATGCAGGTCATTTTAGAGTGAATATGTTACTATCGGCGGCGACGTGAGTGCACTTTTATACCAATGCCAGAGAAAAACCACATTTAAAAACTTAACAGAAAGCATAAACAATAAAACAGAAATTATAAACGTAAATATTTTATGAATATATTATCAATAACCAATGGTTCAACTAATTCAAGTTTACTTTCACTGTAGAGGCAAATAATTGTAACAAGTGTTTTTATCGCGTTACAATCTGTATTTCCCACTTTTTTTCCTTTTATCCAAAGTAAGTCTTTAATGCATTTTCTTCTAATTCATCCTTAAAGGTAACATCTGCTACGTATTCATTGCCATCAGCAGGCAACAGCCAGTTGGCATCACTCTGGCTACAGCTCACATCATGCAGTATTGCATCACGCTATAATGAAAACAATTACCTCATAATTTTCATAACCATGCTATTTCAAGTAGCGTAAACACAAAAATGGGCTTTAAAAAAAAGGGGGTGGGGAAGGGAGGCACATGACAGAGATTTTAACTCAAAATTATATTGCCACAGTACATCATTTAAGACCAATATTAAAAATAACAAAAATACAACTGTAAACAAAATAAAAGAAAAGCTGCCTACCACTGCAGTAACTATAAACACCACATTGTGAAAACAAGTTGTCAGGCGAAAATTGTGTCATACGGACAACAAACTTTTCTATTAAACTACACTACACCAACGTGCAGTTGAATACCTCACGGAAAGGTGTCAATTTTCTACATATGAAAACTGTTTACTATTCTGCAACATGAAATTATTAGTACAGCTGCAAGAGAAAATATAACTTATCACCACGCAACAAAAAAATATACCCTCCCCCTGGGAAAAAAATTATAATGGTATTTTACTTGAATAAAACAACATTATAGAAATGGTACTGCAGTACACTAAATACCTCATTCTATATTAAATTCTGTAATAAAACGTGCAAAAGCAACTATGATTGCAACATGGAAAATTTTGTACACATTTTCTTAAATAATGCAGTTTCAGCTTTCATGCATAAGCAATACATTGAGATAGTTGATAACAGACAAGAATGATGATAGTAATTAGGAAATTATATTGATGATAGTAAATTAGAAAGTAAACTTTTTCTGATAATTCATTCCTTTAAATTTTGCAGAACTGCGGGCATTTTGGGTTGACCTTGAATTTTAGTAATAAAAGCAACAAATAATTGCAATTAGTGAAATGGTGTAGTTTTGAAAACTCTGATTAAAATCTGTTTCAAGTTACACACTTTCCCTTCCTCCAATGCAATTTGATGCGACAGTGATGCAAATCTAAAAGCTGGCTGGAAGGCATCTGAAGCGTGCACCTGGTGAGTTAGACCATGCATGTGATGCATAAACACATGAATAAAAGTGGTGAGTCTCTCCTTCCAGCATTCAGTGCACCCTTATCTGTGCATAACTTGCTAAATGCTGCTCACATAGCAAAAACCATAGGCAATAGTAGCTCACGTTTCACAACCAAACCCTGCTTCCTTTTGTGATTAGCAAGAGACAGCCAATATGGCAAATTTCATGTCTTACCAGTTCCTTTGTTCCACACCTGCAGTCTGTGACCCCCAGCGACTTTAGCTTGTTTATGCATTGTTTGGCTTACAGATACGTCTTGTGATAGTATTATTTTAACAACTATTTTCGCATTTTCACTTTGAGTTGCATTTGGAACCAACTAGATTGATTATTGATTAACTTTGTGCACAAATTGGATTACAATATAATTTACAGTTTTGGTTTGGTGCTTTAATTCATGACCCACTTATATTTATCTGCTACAACGAGATGAGTAAAAGTAGAGGGATATACAGTACAGTACTTCATGTGTAATTCTTCTGTGAACTATGTCTCAGCACGGTTTCATTCAACATTATTATGCCACTTGTGTGTATTTCCAAAAGTTTGCCATTCTAGTCCTCATTTTGTTACCAAAATTATTGTATGTATAATCTATTTCATTATGAATTGCATGTTTTGACAGAGTGTGTAAAAGTAATACAAGTATACAAACTATGTATCCTGCAGTCACATGATTTACATGCGACTGTCTAAATATGGTTTAGTTGTAATGAATGATGTCAATGAGACATTATACTCATCCTACCTACATTATAATATGTCGCCAAGCTGGTCACAAGCATATAAAGAGGAAATTGTTTATTTTGTTGTAGAATTTTTTATTACTGCAATAGACATAAGTTAATAAAGCTCCATTATTTATTGTTTTAAATAAGATGTTAACTGTAGTTCATATGCAGTAGCAGTTTGGTCGCTACAGCATATATGTGATACTTGAAGTGTTACAAATTCAGGGAATTTGTTAGACATCACATTTTCCTACATAAAAATAAAGTATTTGGTATTTAAAAGTGGAATCAGTTCATCTAGAAGAAGAGATCAGATAATTTTCAGTTTGCAAGTGCAATGATGATATTTTTAAATTAACCGCAGTACCGAGTGCACCTGGATGACAATATATCAGATTAACATAACACAAAATAGCAAGCCAGTCTCTTAAAGCCTTGGTAATTACACGCACAATCAAAATTTTTAGCAACCAGAATCACTGCACACTGTAATGTTATGTTAAAAATAATATATGGAACTTGCAGAAAATATAAAACTCTAGGAATTTATATGTATATTTGTATTTTACATATGAAAAACTAATCATTTCATGAGACTATGGCTTTTCAAGTGCACCAAACGTATTGACCTATAGACTGCAGCATAGTCGCCTATTCCACGACAGTATTACAAAAGTGTATAAAAACAGTCCTCTAAAAACTAATTTTTTCATCTCATACAAGTTTAAAGTGACTCGAGTTTGAAAACATATAGCATCAAACTAATATAGCATTGAATTAAAAATATATTTCATTAATAATTCCTCTTGTTTTCATGGAATAAGACACTGAAGATGGATTAATGCACACTGAAAATTAAAGTACGCCACCAAACTGATTATCGTTCGCTCAAATGTACGTGGCACTAGAGTTTTTTTTGCATCGACTACACATTGTATTTATACTTCTGTAATATAATTTAATTTTTAAAAGTTTGAATATTAAAATTATTATAATATTGATATATTTTTGATTGATCCTCTGGGTTTCTCGTGGCATGTAATTGAAAATGAATGCAGGCAGCACTGACTTGCTAGGAGTTATGTTGCGCACCATTTCATTCCTAAAACATCTACATTTTTAATTAAATACATAGGTATACAATTTAATTTAGTTCTTATAGCAGAAGCGATTAAATATAGATATAATCTGCTCTGTAAAACTTCACACCACTCAATGTTTTTATCATTTTTGGTGACAAAGGGAAGGTAAATATACTCTAATCTGGTATTATTTTTTTTTAGAAAAAGCCTGCCTATTAAATGAAATCAATATTTATTCTGGGTTGCAATAATTTCACTAGGTTTTTAACACCACCTTATGCTGAAAAATGACATGCAAAATAATACACACATTAAGAAACAAATACTATTGGTACCTCAATAGAACACAAAAAGGTGCAAAAATCGAAACTGAACTAAGGGTGCGCAAGAAAGCCATGTGCAGAATCTGAGAACTGTGCAAGGTAATGACCTAAGCCTATGTGCCACAATTGATGGTTCCTTGGAAGATTCCATGCAAGCTTGCATGGCCGGTTCTGTGGATGGTTCCATGGAAGATTTGACCATCTGCTGGACGTTTTCTTAATTAGTCGGGTGAAAGGTTTCTTAAAAGGTAAAATTTTTAGCCAAACAGAGTGTGTGGTGGAATGTGGTATTTACGATAGTTGTAATTTTGTTTAGATAAACAGCGCTAAAACCTTTAAACAAGAATAGTAAATGAAAAAAAAAAAAACAGTGAACAATTGACTGGTGCTATAATAGCACTGTAAGAGAATTACGGTAAACATTAGTTAATTAACACAAAAGTTCCCGTTACCACAACAAAACTATTAGATTCTGTGCATAAGTTGAAGTAAAATCGTCAAAAATCCACTTGCCACTTGTGCGGCTGCAGGTATCGTTGGTCAGGTTATTCAATAGAACCCTCCATATCTGCACTTGCATGCAGTCTCAGGCAGCAGTCTCGTGGAAGCTTCCACCCGAGACTATAAGGAACATTTTATCATGGCACACAGGCTTTATATACTACAGCTGATAATGCCATAATCTTGGTATTTTTGCATACAGGTACAAAATTATTTTATTATGCGGTACGTTATGCTGAAAACTCGACCCATTATTTGTATCAAGAAATTTGTATGTCTAAACATAGCTGTGGCCCGGCATACAGAAGAGTTCGATGCATGCTGTAATAGGCAATAGCACAATATGCTACCTTGTAACGTGGCACGTGGCTCGTTACAGCCGGCTTTATAATATTGCAGCCCCACTTTAGGCCACCATATTTGTTATGCCGCACGTCAAGGTATTGACGGCTGGAAGTTGCCACTCGGCTAGTTCAGAGGTAGTAACACAAGATTCTTTAAAAAGGTGCCAATTAATTAACAAATAATGTAGTCAAGTTCCGGTTTATTATTCTGTACTGTTATTTATTAGAACGATGCCACAGTTTACATAGTGTTCAGGTATGCCGAGTACGAACAGGGTTCACAGATACACAGATAAACTAGAGAGCAGCGCCACAGTCGTTGTTGATTAACTACGTCATAAAAACTTGCCCGAAGAAAAACAAATGCAGCAACCTCCCTGCCTATAACACACGG